>APFE030247043.1:0-15394 GCA_000404065.3 Pinus taeda | reverse complement strand
TTTTCTTCCTCGTCTTCATAATCTATGTAAAATAATTTCTTCCCAGCACACTTATGACCTTTAGTGCATTTGCTATCACAATTGTAACAAAGCCCTTTTTCTCTTTTTTCTTCCAATTGTTGTGGTGTAACCCTTGTAGGTTGTGGAAGGCTAGGAGAAACAACACTTCCATCTTTATAGTTGTGAGGGGTATGCTTCCTGGTTTCCATAATTTTGCTCTCCACTATGTCACAAAGCCCTTTTTCTCTTTCCAATTGTTGTGGTGTTGCTCTAAAGAAGGTGTTGCTCTTTGTATCCTCATAATGTGCTATCATTTCCTCCGTGAAAATTGACCACGTAACAAGTCTTTTACGAGAACAAAGCCCTTTATACCATAAAAAATTGATCCGGTTCTAAATATGAAGATGCAATACATACCTTTTGTAACAGTGGTACACCATGTAGATCAAAATATTGCTCCATCCGACGTATCCAATTTACCGGATCCTTGCCATCAAACTTCTTCATCTTGCTTTTTCTTGATTTTAGGAGCACGATCTTGAAATGACTGTAACTCTGTACTTTCAGATCTTTAAGTTCTAAAATTGTTCCCTGTAATAGCCCTCTACGTCCTCTTTCCAATGGCACAAGTCTGACCCAAATTGGATTTTCCAAGGAAGAGTTATGTGAAATCTCCAACAATGACTTGATTATAGACTAGTTCAGTAGAGCGAACTTGTACGACATGCCACGAGTCACTGTTTCTACCTTTGGAGCTGAAAAACGCATACAAGAAACTACATTCCGTCCTCTTTCTGTACCTTCTGACGAAATTTCAATCTGATCCCCAGAGAGAAAGTTATGATGATTTTCCCCAGGACACCTGTTTGGAATGTAATTCAGGAGTCTACAAAAAGACCAACTTCCTCAGATCATATCTCCGCAAATGTAGCGCGAAAAGCTCTGAAATTCGGACCCAAGGTTCAGCGTGATTTATTCTCAAATGGAGTGTTTTTGAGACTTCTGAAACATCACAGAAAAAAAGTTATAGCGAAAATTCCACGATGACCTGTTTGGAGCAGCGAAACCCTAGAATCCACAGCTCTGATACCAAATGTTATGAAACCAGCTCAAGAAAAGATAGAAAAGATAGATCAATGCATTAGAATTCAGCCTCTTCGAGGGGACAACCTCCTTTACATTACATAAATGAACAATTCTTTCATGATACAAATGAGAATACCTCCTTTCTATATATAGGAGTCTAAGGGGTCATAATGTAATCAGAGCCGACATAACAATAATAATGTAAGGGCACAATAATAACAATAGTGGGCTTCTATGGGGCACAATAGTGACAATATGGGCACTACATGGGTACATCAATATAATAAGGGGGTTGTACTAATAACAATAAGGGGTTACACTAACAGTATAGGAGCCTAACAACAAACTTCACAAGAGGATCTATCCAACACCATTCATCAAAAAACCATGTAGCAACTCGTAAAACTAGGGCACCACTAGAACGACATGTCAGAGAGTTGCAGACCATATGAAGTCCTCCCACAAACACCAAACATAGTTGGCTCGAGCTTCATCCCTAAAAATGCCCACTGTCAACACCAAACACCACGACAACCACCAAAAGGGAATAAAGGTCGGCAACCAAACATCAGAGATAGAGAAAACAATGCATAGTATGCCTACTGGACCAATACTCCAACTACAGAACCATCCAACAAGTGCACCCAAAAGAGGCCACGAAAGACAATCAGGCCAAACAACCTGCACCATACCCATGCACCTCAAAATAAGATAAGACGAAAAAAACAAGAGGCATCTCTAGTTAGTCAAACATAGGGATCGAGGGGTTCAGGGAGCTTGCAAACATAGTTCCAGTAGGGTCTCCAGAAGGATCGGTGAGATCCCCAGAATCTCTATCAAAAACCAAAGGTTTTTCCACTTGACATAGGCGTGCATCCATATCAATGACCTTAAATCTCACATTTCTGAGAATTCGCTTTATGTCTTCCAAACCAAAGAAAATGTTGTAGTTATGGATATGATTGTCTTTAAAAACTAAGTGAAACAAAGAATTCAAGTAAAAAAATTGTTTTTTTTTTGCATTTTGTTAGGGTCTCCGACCCCTAGCAAATTTGCATTAATAACCCTTTAGTCTGCAAAATAGGGGTGTTCCCTAGGTTCTAGATTCTAGAACTAGAATCTCCCTTCACACCTCCAAGGATACAACATTAAAGATAGAAGCAATGGAGTCACCTACAAATGGTTGATGTCATTTGATGCCCACTCGACCAAAACTACCCCGATGACTAACCATGTGTTATTGGGGAACCATAATTGCCAACACCAAGAGACTTTCCAGATAGCCAACTAAAGAGCCACAATTTACAATCTGAACCAATAGACAAACCATTGAACCATAAAGACTTGACCCTAGGACAAGAGTATCATCCACCAAAGACCAGAAGAGAGGTTGTAATGTAGTAGTTTACCATTGGGACACACCCATGACTACAAGACCAACCCTAAGAAACAAATTGCAAGGATTGAATTTGTTTTGATACCCAAGTTCCTCGACTCGACCCCAGAACTATAGCAGCAAGGGCAACAACCTCTAAAACAACATGGGAAAGGGGAGAAAGTGCAAAATATAACGTCTAGCCACCAACAACTGATACCATGATGAAAAAAACAAAATACAATTATTGGGAGATCAATCTATAAAATGAACTTGCACTCATTGAAGCAATATAGATCGACACTTATAGCCAAAGTGAAAAATGACTAGAATACCAACAGTCATAAACCAACACCAAACAAGGATATGAGACACCTGAGAATTATTACTCCCAAAGATGTGCATTTAACAGAACTGGCACCAACTCAAAAATCGACCCTTCCATTATAGAGTGTAAGAAGAGAACGTAATACTTGGTTGTGTCGCACTAACCACCATGGATAATACCAACATAGAAAATAGATAGAAACTCCTTGAATTGCCACCACTACCAACACCACAAGGGGAGTATTAATATGCACCATAACCTATACTATTAAAACCTCACAATAGATAACCATAAAACCAGAAGTGTGGGGATTGGTGGCGTACCTCACCTCCATTGTAACTCACAGGTCCACTTCGCCACCCCACATGCATGAATTTAATGTGAGGGGATGTCGAATGTATATCCCAAATGCCACCTCCATCATCTTGCGACACCATGTGCATTGATTTCCAGATGTCCAACTTCATTACGAGTTTCAATGGGTTCATTAATGTCATAGCAGGATTAGTTAATGGCACCCTCGTCGGAATATATCTAGACAAGGAAGCTTTGTTTGCATCCATCTTATGTTTTATAAGATGAATTTCAGTATGTGTATTATTTGAAGGCCATGATTCAATAAAATTAAAGTTCTTACACTTACACCCCAAATTTGCTAATAAATTTTCCACCCTATTCCCTTCATGCCGGGTGTGATGAGCAATAATGTAATTGAACTTTGGTAAAAAACCATTTATACTAGAAACAACATGCTCAAATCTCTAGTAATGCACTATTTTATGAACGGGTTTCTCGTTCGAAAGTTTTTTTATACATTGAAGTACTACATGAGAATCACCATCCACTTGCAATAATTGGAAACCTTCTCGGATAGCAATAATAAGGCCTCTCTCCACAACCCAAATTTCAGCTAAATTATTGTTTCAATCCCACAAGAAATCAAAAAATTTTGCAATAGTTGAGAATTTTCATCCTGGAAAATCCCTCCACAGCCTGCAACCCTTGGGTTCCCTTTGGAGGCCCCATCAAATCTCATCCTGATAAAGGAGCTCAAGGGTGGGGAATAGGAGTTAGAAATTGAAGGATAAAATGCTTTTGCCTATGGAAGTGAAGAAGGGATCATTGAAGGATCCAAATTGAGGTTTTTCATGATAACTACTTCAAAATCCTCCACCTGCCAGTTATCTGTAGACCAAGGAGATGCAAGAATAGTCTCTCAAATATTCAATATGATCAAATCCTTAAGCACCAAAGTTGATTACTTCTTTGGGCCAAAATTTTGAAAAATCCTCTCTTTCCATAAGTTCCAAAGAATAAAACCTAGTGCAAGCATCCAATCATGAGAAATAATAGGGTTCTTAAGTTTATAGCAGTACTATTGATCCAACATAATATTAATATTCTCCGAGAAGGGATGCTCCATGCCAAAAATATGAGGAAGGAGATCCCAAATTTCCACCAAAAAAGAGCATGAAAGAAAAATATGATCTACCGTCTCTTCAACCTGTAAGCAAAGAAAAGGTAAGGATGGATCCTCATATCCCTTTCTATGAATATGATCCCATGTAAGAAGCCTCGAGTCCATGCAAGTAATCATAAAAGAGTAGAAATTTTCTGCCACCACATTCTAGCCCATATTTGAGACCACAAGACTATGTTCTTCATTTTCAAAAAATTTGCAATAAAGGAGTAAGCCTCTTTTAGAGAAAAGGAGCCTATTGGTTGTTTTACCCATCATAAAACATCATCATTCTAAGAAATCCTAATGTCTATCTTCTTGTGTCTTTTTAAGATCCTGCCATGGTAGTGTAGTCGAAGTAGGGGGCTAATCATCTTTGTATTTCCATCGTCACCATAATTGATTATCCTCCAGAGGTTTCCAATAATTAGCAAACCTCGCTGCACTTAATGAGTGGGTAAAAAAATTTAATAGAACAAAGACTATCTTTATCTTCCAAACAAGGTAACTGCTACTAGACATCCTCCCGAAACAAAGTTGTCTCCCTTACTTTTATATCCTAGAAAGCATGTTTTCTCACTACATCCTTACAGCCCTGCACCCACTTCTAAATACACGAACCTGGAATATTACCATCAAAGCGTAATTGATCCTCCTATTTATCCAATGGGGACATACTTACAAATCCATATGCACTTCCATAATTCACGACCCCCCTTAACCCAAAGCCACAAAATTTTCATACCAAAATCTTTACTGACCAGTTCACGGTCCCATAACCCTAATCCATCGGAAGATTTTGGTTTGATCAATTTATCCCAACCTACAAGTGACTAGTTTATAGCTTTAGTAGAACCTCTCTAAAGGAAATCACACCACAAGGATTGAAGCCTATTATAGGATGTTTTCAAGTTTGGCATCACAGCTAGTTGATAATTTGGTAATCCTTGCAAGGTTGATTTAGTAAGAACCAATCTTCCTGCAAAATTGAGAGCATGAAATGTCAATTATTAACTTTCAAGGATATTCTAGATAAAAGGTCTTTCCAACAGGATACATGGTTTTGATATAGCACCAGTGGACCCAAATATTTAGAAGGTAACTAAGCCTCACAAAATCCCAATATTCAAGTAAAATGACTCTAAATAGAATCTTGACAATTAAAACATAAAATGTTGGTCTTGTTTTTAATAACTAACACTAGTAGAAAATGAGAAATTAGTGACTAGGTGACTAAAAAAGTTAGTCACTACAACTTTTCCAAGTGAAATACTACCAAAAATGAGAAATCTTAAGTGGCCAAACTAAAAATGACTAACAAAAATCAATAATTTAGTCATGGGTTAAAATATATGACTAGATAATAAGTAATACAACTAAAAATGACTAATTTAGTGTAAGAACAAAATACAACTAGCTAACAAGTATGGCAATAATATGAATCAATTTTTTTATGTTAGTCATCTTAATTGTGTCTAGCAATCTAAACTTACAAGTGATAGGGGATTGAAAGATTGTTAAAGATTGGTTGAAAGGTTATCCTTCCTTAAACACTTCTTCATCCTCACATGGTGTATAGGTGAGCCAACTTTGTATTATTTATCTCTAATAATTTGTAATTTTAAAAATATATATTTTTAATCAAAAAAAATTATTTTATGCATTTTAAAAAAGTCTATTCATTGAATCTAATTAGATATAGTTCCAATTTGAAACTAATTTGAAGGGCAATTTTAATTTTTAAGACTATAATATCAAATAAAAACTATTTTAATTTCATATTAACCGACCTAGATCCATCTTAACCCCAGGTTTATCAAGTGTCGAGAGCGATCCAATCTCTCGAGGTACAAACTTTTTTTTTTAGTGCAAAACTTGAGGAAATATTTGCACCTCGAGAGTTTGGACCCCTCTTGGCACTTAATAGTTATAGGGTTAATATGTATCTAGGTTGGTTATATAATACTATATAATATCTATATTTGTATTTGTGTCTCTTTGTTAGTCCTCTCTCTATCTCAACCCCCAAACATACACACACTCTCTCTCCCTCTCTATCTATATCCCTTTCTTTATTCCCTCCCACTCTCCTCTCTCCTCTCTCCCTCACTCTCTCTCCAAGACTCCCTTGTCACCCCCACTCTCTCTCCACCTTTCTCCCTCTATGTTTTTCTTGTTTCCTCCCTCTCCTACCCCCTCCAATTCCATCTCTCTCTCATCCCTATCTTCCTTCCTCTCTAGCCCTTATTTCCTACCTCCCTCTATCTCCCCCACCCCAAATCACACTCACTCTCTCTCTCTCTCTCTCTCTCTCTCTCTCTTCGTCCAACTCTATGACTATCTCGTCCCCTTCATGTCCTTCTCCATCTCTATGTCTCCATCTCTCTCCCTTCCCCTTCTCTCCTTATCTCTATCCTCTACTCTTATTTCTCTTCCCTCCTATCCTCTCTTCCTCACTCTCTCTCCATCTCTCCCTTCTCACTCCTCTCTCTCTCCATCTCTCTTTATGTATTTGTTCTTTCCTCCCTCTCTCTCCCACTCCAACTCCAACTCCATCTCTCTCTCTCTCTTCCTTCCTCTCGCTCCCTCTCCTACCTACTTCTCTCCCCCCCCCCCCAATCACTCTCTCTTTCTCTCTCTCTCCTCTCTTCCCTCTAACTTTTTCTCTATCTCCCTCCCTCTCTCTGCCTCCCCCAACTCTTCTCTTAATTTGATCACATTGTATTTGTGTTTTAAGAATTATCTAAATTAAAAAAACTTAATTGGTTGTAAAATATCCAACCTATAATTTTGGATCAATCAAAATAATGAAAACTTTAAAAAAATCATGCACTATATTTAATCTATTTATAATTAGTCAATCATCCTTGGATCCTTAGCTAATGCATTCTTATATATATATATAATATATATATTATATATATATATATATATATATTCATCTTACCTTAATTTTATTAAAACCTTAATTTAATTTCTATGGGAATATGTTTAGTAGTCGTGAAGATAGAGGGTTTAGATATATCTCAAATTGTAACATTTTCCTTTTTAGATTCAATTAAAAAAATGCTGTAAAATTAAATTAAAATAAAATATTTTTACTATGAAATGAGTTATGGTTTTTTGGCATGTGGTATTGTTAAGCCATGGTATTGCCCCATGGTATTGTAACAAAGCCGATATACAAGTTAATATCCATGGTAAAGTGAGTATGAATATCCATGGTTAACAATATTGTCATATTGTTATAAAATATTTTGATTGTGAAATAATTTATGTTTTTTGGGCATGTGGTACTGATAATCCATGGTATTAACCCATGGTATTGTAACAAATACTATTTTTTACAAGTTAATAATATCTAAGGTAATGTGGAGATGAATATGCACGATTAAGAATGTTGTCATATTGTTATAAAATATTTTGGTTGTGAAATAAGTTATGATTTTTGGACTTGTAATATTGATAAGCCATGGTATTGCAACAAAGCCTATAACAAAACCAAAATATAACAAATTCAATTTTATTATTTTTATTGATTTAACTTTTAATTATTAATTGAGGCCATATTTAAATGTTTACACTCATCCCAATATTATTTTTAACTTCTTATTCTTTTTAATTTAATCTCTAAAACAAAAATAACAAATTCTTATTAAAAATAAATCATTTAACCCAATTGCAATTTATATATTATTTAATCAATACATTAAATATTTCTTTTATTTTTCATTTCTAATTTAGCGTTGGGTTCAAATAAAATATTCACACATTACAACATCACATTGTAGCACTGATTTTTCTCTGCCTTGTTAATATCTTCGTGTTTTGACCATTTGCGCATGGGTATGAATTTCGACTCTGAAGAGTTCTTCCTTTTTACTAATACCCCAGATGAATTTTCCATGGGAAACACATTAAGGGAGTATCAACAATTAGATGGAGGAAGGGCAAGGTCATTAGGTGTGTGGAGATTTTGGCCATTTGTACATGGGTATGAATTTTGACTCTAAAGAGTTCTTCCTTTTTACTAAAGATTACTTTTGTTCTTATGGTAAAAAAAATCAAGGGCTTATATGATCAAAGCATAAAGTTTATCTAGAGTTGAGGGTTTAATTATTATGATAATGCAGATCTTCATTGCGGACAACTATATGATCAAAGCATAAATTTCATCTAAAGTTGAGGGTTTAATGATCGGGTTTAATGATCATGATAATGCATATCTTTATTGCGGACAACAATTCATCAAAAGACAATGCAGATCTTGATTGCAGCCAACAATTCATTAAAAGACAATGCAGATTTTGAATTCCTTTTTACTAAAGATTATTTTTGTTCTTATGGTAAACAATTTCAAGGGTTTATATGGTCAAAGCATAAAGTTTATCTAGAGTTGAGGGTTTAATGATCATGATAATGCAGGTCTTCATTGCGGACAACTATATGATCAAAGCATAAATTTCATCTAAAGTTGAGGGTTTAATGATCATGATAATGCAGATTTTCATTGCTGACAACAATTCATCAAAAGACAATGCAAATCTTGATTGTGGCCAACAATTCATTAAAAGACAATGTAGATCTTGCTTTCCACCAACAATTCATCAAAAGACAATGCACAATTAAGAATTTTGCATGTCCTTATTGTACAAAGGGTTTAATCATTAAGATAATGCTAACAATTCATTAAAAGACAATGCAGATCTTGATTTCCACCAACAATTCATCAAAAGATAATGCACAATTAAGAATTTTGCATGTCCTTATTGTACAAAGGGTTTAATAATTAAGATAATGCACATCTTGATTGTGGCCTTCCTAACTTTTCTAGGGTCAGAATGCATGAAATTTTATTTTTTCTTTTCACCTTTTTTTAGTGGTTTATTGTGTTAAACATTTAACATGTAATGTTTAACATTTAACATTTTTAATCTAATGTCGGCCCTATTTAGAAATCAATCTAATTATTATTATGTATAAACACAATATATATTTTAAAATATAAAGAGGTTTATAAACACTAAAAATAGGTATGGTAAATAAATAAAAATATAAATAAACTCGAGGTATGTAAATAAATAAAACCTCTTTTTATACTTACTCCAAAGATATGGTAAATAAATAAAACCTCTTTTTATATTTAGTCCATAAACCTCTTTATATTTAAAGAAGACTTAAAAAAATTGTTTATTTATGTGAGCCTATTGGCCAAATACCAATTAATACCACAGACAAATACCATGGGCTAAATACCATATTTATAAAAGAAGTACGCTAAATTAATAAAAATATAAATACACCAGAGGTATGGTAAATAAATAAAACATTTTTTTTATATTTACTCCGTAATTCACTTTATAATGAGGTTGGCTAAATACCATATTTATAAAAGAAGTACGGTAAATTAATAAAAATATAAATACACCAGAGGTATGGTAAATAAATAAAACATTTTTTTTTATATTTACTCCGTAATTCACTTTATAATGAGGTTTTAGTTAGGTGAAGCCTATGGACCAAATACCATCGGCCAAAATATTATTAATACTATGCAAAAAAGCATTATTAACCCTAATATTAATATTAATAAAAGTAAATATGGCACATGGTATTGACCCATGGTATTGAGAACCAATGGTATTCAAGTGGAATGTAGCATATTTAAAGGGGGGAATTAAACTAATATAGATCCATCTTTAATGTGAATCTACTAACTGTGGAGAGGGATCAAATATCCTGATATGAAAAATAGAATAGAGTGAAAAAATATTTGATCCCTCTCGGTGCTTGGTAGATCTAGGGTAAAGATGGGTTTGTGTAATGGAATCTACCATGCCCAAATTCAAAGGGCTCGAGTGATGCAAGCAAAAATTTTGTAGGATGCAAATACTAGACCTTCCTCAAACTTTGTTACATGAAATTAAAATTGCTTGTGATCATGAACATAAAATCTTTTATGTTTCATCCTTAGATCTGATCTCAACGCATATTGTTTTAAACCATGTTACTGCATATTAAGTAGAATATACTTAGATCCATTAAACCTTACACCTCTCCAAAGCTTAGGTTAATTTCACCTAAAAAGAAGGAAATTAAATGGCTTTTGCAATTTAGACTCAATGCTTATAGATAATGATTAAAAATGGAAGAACCCAAATAGTATGATAACGTTTACCTACCCATCAATTTCCAACACCTTTTGTATTATTCTAAACCTAAACAGGGAGATTAGAAGAAGAAAAATAGTGTGGATGAGGTAGACCCTGACCTCCTCGATACTTTTCAAAATTCGAGCATGCCCTTGACTAGAAGACTAAATTGACCAATGTTGTTGTAGATGTTTTTTTGACAGTGTTTTCATTGCTACTATGCATAGGTAGACTCTAGGCAGTTGAGGTTATCTTTTTTTCATTATAAGAGGTAACTGGGGAGTATCTTGATCTAGTTAGGAAGTAGCTTGGTAGGTTTGTTCCTCTTGCTAATAACCATTATGCTGCATTGTATTTTTTTTAGTGATAGCTCCTTCTATTAAATCCGCAAACACACTTTGTCACCCATTGAAATATCCACTTATTTCAGGATGAATGAGATGGAGACTAGGCAGTTTGAGAGGACTCTTATTGTTGTAGATGAGAGGAGTTCTGTGAGGTGAGAGTTTTTTGACATATGGATGCACTGCACCATTTTATGACACCAATCATATCCATGCTGCAGTAGTGGATCTCTATTGCATCGAGGGAGCAACGATAAAGTATTACACTGTAAAGAATTTGTATGTTGGGGATGAGGAATATAGATGTGGGATTTATAATTTTATTATGAAAAAAGGTTTCTGTGATGCAGACAAATCAAGGATTTTGTGGATCTGAGTAGAGACTAGTTTGACAATCACTTGGAAATACTCAAGCATTGTTTTGAAAGGCGATGATGCAATTGGAGAGTTCTATTCTGTTTCCTTGAAAAATAACTATCAATAGGAGGGACAAATATGGTCCATATAGGGAAGAATTGCAGGAGTAGGATTGTTTCTAAAATTATATCTATAGGCAAGTCAAGGAACTGCTATAGAGGATTAGTGCAGGTGAAACCAAATTCTCATAATGCAAGGAATTTTTTAATGTGATTCGATGCTCATCGGTGACCAAGCAGCTACAAATACTTATTGTTACATTCGGGTACAATTTGAGTTGCATTCTAAAGTCTCTAATTTCATTTATTGATAGTCCTTCTTATGTCCTTGTCTCTCTTAATTTCATCATGGTAGGATTAGAATGGGTTAAAAAATCAAGCATATCATTGAGTAAAATAGACACCCACATGTCACTACATGTCATTGTGCATACTCTTTGTTTTTTATACAATTACAAGTGAGCAATATGATGTGTGCACAACTAAAAATCCTAGCATGCATGATGAATCCAGTCTTAGCATGGATATCGAAATCAAGAATCATAAAATATCAATAAATTTGTGACATGGAGTAAAAAACACAATAAAAGATTATATGCCAACATTGTCTATTTAGTGCAAGATACTACTAATATTTCATAATTTTCAGAGATGGTGGATGTCATGAAGATTCCCTCAAGAAAAGTTATTGACTTGAAGATAAGATGGTCAGTGCAACTATTTACTTTAAATAGGCTAAATTTAGGTAATTAAAACAAGTTTGAAAATCACTAGAAACACCACCCCCACATCATTTTATTTGCAATTGTACAAGATAATATTGAATAAAATTACGAGCACTTGCATTTAAATTGATTATACATAAATTAACAAACAAGTTTGATGCTTTTGAAAGATATATCCATCATTAAATATAAGATATGAGAAGGATGGCTCATAATTTTAAAGGCTATATCCATCACCAAATATAAGATAAGAGTTAATGAGATGAGAAAAAGTTTGTATTTAAACGTCATATTACTTATAACTCATGCATATTTTTATCTTATTGTGCATATGTTAATTGTATAACTTCAATCTCGGTAATTTTTTACATTTAAATTGTCAAATATGTAGAAGTTACATTACACTAGCTTAAATTCACACAAATAAAATATCATAAATATGGTAGGAGAATGAGTAAGCATTTTCACACTAGTTTAAAATTCCCCCTTGGTTGGTGAAGAACCAATTTAATGCTGTTTTTGGTGGAATATTAAGTTATTAACCAAAGATAAAAAAATGTTAGTCTCTTAAATGATTGAAAAACGGATATTTAGAATGTTATATAGAAGTTACATTTCATGTATCTATATCTACCCCAACCTAACTATGATATTCTAACTCCATTTTTTTATATAGAAGTTACATTTCATGTAGCTATAGAAGTTACATTTATGTGTTTTAGACCAAAGTTATATTTTACATAGCTATATCTACCGTGACATAACTATAATATTCCAACTCCATTTTTTCACACTTTTCATCATTTTAAAGATTTGTCTATTTTAGTGTGATTATGCAATTAAATAGTTGATATTGTTTAAGACATCTCCTATTTGCAACATTTTGAATTCTTAAGTGAGATCTTGGGTAGGTTTTTGTTACTCCCATATATCATGTTTTAAGTAGATGGTGTTTTATAATTCACTCGAGAGATTTTAGAAGCAACCTTGAATTGCATGCCTATTTCCATTATACATCTAATATTTACAACCTTTTCCATGTGAAGAACCCAATAGCCCATGTTGAACATGAAGCAAGTACTTCAAAAATTGGGGAATGTCAGTTATTCTATTTCCAGAGGGGGATAGATCCAGAGAATGCAACGACAACTATCATAAATGGATTTTGTCAGGTTGTATTTAATGAAATCCCACTAGAACTTGCTACTAAAGTAAATCAATTGATGAATTTGATGCTTGAAGGTAGTGTTGAATAGGTGTTGCAAGGTATATCTATAACATTATATATCTACATGATTCTAATTCCAGGAGATGGTGTCTCAATAACACTATTGTCTAGTGATGGGTGCTAGATGTAAATAGCTTTCTCATGTCCTACAGGTAAATCGTATCATTATATTTCTATGAAATCTCTAAATGTGTTCAAAGTTTGTCTCATATAAGGAAATATGTATGTACTCTTGAATTTATCTATGTTGTAATAAGATCAAGAATAATGTTTTCATTGCAAATAATTGGGATCTGCCATGCAAGTTTACTTTACTACATGAAATTCTTGATTTGTTAGATCCCAACTAGGTAGGGTTGAATTTACTTTTGTTGTAATGAGATTAAGAATAAAATTGTCATTTTAATCACTAAAATTACCATGTAAGATTTATTCACTACATGAAATTGTTTATTTGTTAGAGCCCAACTTATTAGGATTATGAAGAGTCCTCTTTCATGACAATATTTATGAATTCTCTATTCTTGCTCAAAGAATTACATATTATAGAAAGGTGGAAAATAAATGAGATGCAATTGAATGGTTTCTGTTTTAAAATGTGTGGAGGGAGTATAAAATCATTTTTAGTTGTGTTCAAATATTTTGGAGCACCCACTAAAGTGATTCATTTTCCTCCTAATTAATTCCATTTCTACTATCCTAATGCTTCTAGAAGTCCTTCTCCAAAGTGATCTCTTAACTATCTTGGAGGGAAATTGATTACTTGATTGGAAGCCGTGGATTACAATTTTATAGAGTTCCTAAAGCCACCATGGTGGTCTATAAGATTCATCATTTCCTTTCACTTCCTTTAGAGTAGGCAGAACAAAGATAACAACATCATCAATGAATCGTTGATGTGTAATTGATAGATTTTCTCCAAATGGTCGTAAACCAAAAAGGTGATAGAATACCACCTTACCACAAACCTCTTGAATATTTGAAGATATAAGACCCATATCCATTAACCAAAATAGAGAAAAAGGGAGGTGATATAAAAGAACTTACCCATGAGATCCACTGCGCTCAAAACCCATAAGCAGTTTAAACTTGTAACAAATAATCCCAACTGATTCTATCATAGACCTTAGACAAATCCATTTCAATCACCATACCTAGTCATTAGGATGCTCTAAGGGAGTGAATGATTTCCTATGCAGTAATTATACCAACTAAGATTTGTTGCCCCCCTACAAAGCCAATTTTTTCCAAAGAAATTAACTATGGAAGTAATGGCTTCAGAAATTTCACGATTATCATAGAGATTATTTTGTAGATCACATTACACATGGAAATAAGCCAAAGCCATTAGGCTCCTCTTAATGTCCATCTTTTAGTATAAGTGTTAAAAATGTTGCAATAAGACCTTCCCACAGCCACTGTGTCTGGCACAAATCCTCCACCAATTCATGAATCTCCATACCTAAAAACCCCCAACATTCTTTAAAAAAGTCTGAGGTGAAACCATCGAGACCTGGAGATTTATTACACGACATTTCCATAACAACCATCTCCACTTCCTGGATCTATATTAGTCACATGACAGCTAGGTTTTGTTCCTTACTAATAAGTTGAGCGATATAGTGAAGGATTGAATTAATAGTTGATTGTTGATTACGAGAATTCTCTGACAAAATATCATGATAATATGGAACAAATTCATTTTCAATTTCTACCCGCGAAAGCCTTTTGTCCCCATCATCACCAATAATGGAAAAAATCCATTTATTATGATGATGTTGTAACATCAAGTTGTGGAAAAATTTAGAATTCCTTTCACCCTCCTTAAGCCACTGAACTCTAGATTTTTGTTTCCAAAGGATTTCTTCCTAGTGCCATATTTGTTCCAATTTATGGAGGGTAGGACCTTCCTTTATGATTAGTTCAAGAGATCAACCTTTGTTGGCTCCCTATAATACTAGTGATTACCCCATTACTATTGTAGTTGTACCCCTTATTAATATTGTTGTGCCCCTATTGTCCCCATATTGTTATTACTGTGCCCCATAGAATCCCTCTATTGTTATTTTTGTGGCTTTATATTATTATTGTTAGGTCGGCTAGGTTATATTGTGACTCCTTAGACTCCTATATATAGAAAGGAGGTTTTGTCATTTGAATCATCGAAGAATTGATCATTTATGTAATGTAAAGGAGGTTGCCCCCTCGAAGAGGCTGAATTCTAAGGTGTTGATCTATCTTTTCTATCCTTTCTTGAGCTGGTTTCATAACATTTGGTATC
>APFE030247035.1:0-58276 GCA_000404065.3 Pinus taeda | reverse complement strand
TTTTGATGGGACCAACTTTGTCTATTGGAAGGTAAGAGTCACAGCCTATCTTCAATCTCTTGGTACAAAAGTCTAGGATATCATAGATACAGGGTACACTTTTCCTTCAACAACTCCTACAGATCCGACTAAAAAGAAGCAGTTTGAAACAAATGCAAAGGCTGTCAATACTCTATTAGGATGTCTATCGCAATCAGAATTCGTCAAGGTGATGCAGTACAAAACCGCAAAAGAAATATGGGACAAGATCGTTCTGAGCTATGAAGGAGATGAACAGGTAAAACGAGCAAAACTTCAAACCCTCAGAATTCAGTATGAAAATCTCAGAATGTACAATGATGAAAGTGTGGCTAACTATTTCCTACGTATAGATGAGATTGCTAATTGCATGAAAAACTTGGGTGAAGAAATAAAAGAGGTTGTTGTGGTTGAAAAGGTTCTAAGATCTCTGTCCCCTAAGTTTCAATCAAAGGTTTCTGCAATAGAAGAAAAGGAGAATCTACAGAAAATTACCATGTCGCAGCTACACAGTATTCTAACTGCTTACGAAACGAGGAAAGGAGGACCATAAAACAGAAGAGAAGCTGCATTTAAGGCTTCAGGAAGAGGAGATTACTATGATTTAGGACATATGTCAGAAGAAGAGGAAGAGTCAAATTTTGTCAAGAACCTCCAACGGGGTGCTGGAAGATTCAGAGTTAAGTTACCTTTCAAATGCTTTGCTTGCGGAAGAGTCGGTCACTATGCTGCCAAGTGTCCTCATAAAGATAAGCTTGACAAAGGTAAGGAACCTGTTAGATGGAACAAGAAACAAAATGTAAATAAGAAAAGCTATTACACTATAGACAGTGTGGACTTTCAAAAAGTGATGAAGAGAACAAGGTAAAACTATGCTTTATGGCTTTTGAAGATGATGATTTCATGATGCTATAGATGAAGAAGGTCTTTATGAAGAGATTTCTAAACTCAAAATTTTTTTAGAAGAGAAAAATATGATTATTGATACTCTACAATTCCAACTGGCTGAAAGGGAAAATCATCATGAAAAGTTAGAATGTGAAATTGTGGGACTTAGAAAAGAGATTGAGAAAATAAAAGCTCTTAATCTTAGATTTGTTAAAGGATCCAAAACTCTAGATGAGATTATCAATGTGCAGTGTTCTCCCCTAATCAAGACAGGTCTGCGATATAATGAAGAAGCATCTCAACCGTAGAAACCATCCACCTCCAAAATTTATCTTGATGCAAAAAGGAGGAGTGAGCAAAGGCCCAATAGAGATCACCAGGTAAATCAGGGAAAGTTTACCTCAAAAATGAACAAATACTACCAGGCAAATCGGCGGCAATCCACCTTAAGGATGAACAGAAGCTACAACCAGCCACAGGTAAAACCTTCTCAATTTGCCTCAAGAATGGATGACAGTAGAAACTACAATTGTTTGGTTGGTAGAATTTGATAATCACAGGAGCTTCTTCAATGGCCAATGCTTCTCTTGTCATAACTTTGGTCACAAAGCAGCTCAATGTGTTGCCTATAAGACAATCATGACTAGAAAAGCTCAAAAACAAAGAAGTATGACTGGGATCATGAAAAGAACCTACAATAATTTTTCTGCTCTTGAAAATGAAATAGAATGTTCTATTTGTAACAACTTCAGTCATGAAGATTCTGAATGCAGGAGCAGGTTTCAGCAAACAACTCAAAAGGAACAAGCCTCAAGTGCCAAAACATGGAGAATGAAAGAACCTATTGTGACCACCAACAACCCCCCTTTTTGTTTAGTGTTATTACTAATGCTAAATAAAAGGGGACCCTTAGTCAAAAAATTTCAAAAAATCAATTAGTGATTGTATTTCCTTTTCAATAAAACTTATCATCATAAACTTAAGAAAAGACCCTTGCGAAATCTAAAAAACTTAATTTTTGTGATGAAGGAAGGTAAAATCACTCCTTAAAGGATATCGCATCGCAGAGAGGATGATAGTATGCCTACTTACAAGCTAAACTCCAAAATCGTGAGAATGTGATGAGAAACTGCACAAGGATAAACATATATCGCATCAAAGGTCTTAGAAGCTCACTTATGATTAAAAGTCACAGAAAATGCTGATTTGCGATAGCGCATGTCGCAGCAAAGCACATCACAATAAATTGCTTAACACAAAATATGCACATCTTACAATCATGCGATATTGCGACTATGCGATATCAAAAAATTACAATAAAGCGGCAAAGCAACCTCGTAATAGGACAATAAAAAGACTCGCGATATTGCGATATTGCGATCTACGATTATGCGATATTGCGATACTGCGATCTGCGATATTGCAAAGAAAATCGCAAAATTGCTCCATCGCAGATTTCTCGTGTCCACTATCCAAGAAAAAATATTTTTCCATAAAACGAGACTGGTTATGTGCTTTAATGCTCATTAATGAAGTAGTTGCCAGTTGTTAATGAAATGTGGTTTCGTGTTTATCAAGAGCTAGTTCACGTAAGGTGGTATACTTTTACATGTGTTTGGAATTTATAGCTTTCCCGTCACTGTTCCTTGTCATTACTTTCACCTCACTTGTAAACTGCAGGAAGGAAGAACGAAAATCTATACAAAGCAATAAACAGGAAGCTATGGGTAAGAAAGGCAAAGCTCCAATGTCTGAGGATAAATAAATGGCGCCCCTATACACAGACACCACATGCAACAAAGAAGCAGGTATTTCCACCTGGGAAGACATGTATAATCTACTCGAGGAAGAGGATCCTAAGGTAACGGAATTTACGGCTTCTGCAAGTTCATCAAGATCGTTCAAAGCATCAGTTGCAGACTTAGCTTGTTCATTTCTACACCGGATAGCTACAAGACCCAAAATTCTCCCCTACACGGACATGATTAAGTGGGTTCTGGATAGCGCCGATGTTAAAAACAGACAGTTTAAAACTTAGGGCCAAGGACTGATCGGCTCATTTGCTCAACAAGATTTGAAGCTTATGTATCATTTGCCATAACCTCAAGCGATTTATAACAAACAATTCGTGGAGAAGTTTACCAAAGAAAATGAAGACTTGGCAGAATCCACTAAAGACTGGTCAAGGAGGGATGAACTGCTGAAAAAGGATAAACATGGTATGTATAGTACTAGTTCCCTCACTTCACCATATTGCTTTGCTGCTGCTATGATCTGTAGGCTTTATGGGAGTCCAGATATTAACAAATTTTCAACCGAGTGGCTACCACTGTTGGATGTTGTCGTTAATTCTATCATTTTAGATTGGTCTAGAATACTGTTAGATAACTTAGCTACTACCATTGTAAATTACCATTCTAAAAGAGCTGCTTCCCAAAGAATTTATCCCCCATTTTATTTATCAGCATATGTGATGGATGCAATTTGCTATGTTTCAAAGTTTCCTGTAATGGGGTGGAAATTGACAACTCAAGACCCTCTACCCATTCATGTTTATCATAAAGAGTTGTGGGATTCTAAATTCCCCCCATTTTTCTATAAAATTTGTCATGGAGTCATGTTACCCCTATACAAGACATTGTATGACAAAGATGCTCCAAGATGCTCTCTAGAAGCAGAAGCAGACATACAAACAGTCGCGAAATGGTTTGGAGAGGAATTGTTTACATATGTTAGAGTCTTCGGAAGTGTTGCTTCCCCTCACATCTTACCTTTGTATGTTCCCGATAAACTCTTGGCAAGGGAAATTTCTTATCAAACCTGCGGAGAAGGAGGCTTGACTAAGGATTTAAAGGATAAGAAGAAAGCTATATGGCCACAATTTCCTGTAGCCTGTGGGGCCTTCTCATTGTTTGATATAGGTCACACTTTCAAAGAAGTGAACAATATAACCTGTCTGCAATTATTCAAATTCACAGCAAGACCGTTTGACCCTCACGATGTAGCTAGGAATTTCACTATCGCCATTAAAATAAAAGTGTTCATCAAATAAGCAGATCCTTTTGATGATGTGTTTCAACAAAAAAGCACGCTTGAAGAAAGTCTAAATACAGCTCAAACGCGTTTCTCTCCAACAGAGTTTCAGAGATTCAAGACATACATGGAAAGAAGGCTAGCCAATATCCCTTTAGATAAGCTAAGCTTAAAACCTGCAAGGGAACCCACTCCAAGCATTAGCCTCAGTGAAAGTTCTAATACAGATAAATCTAAATCCAAATCCGAGAAAGAAGTATCGGAACACTCTAAAAAATTCGAAAGTGACCATGGCAAGAGCGAAAGGTCAGTAAGGGATACTTCCTAATCAAAAGAGCCTGAACAACGACAGGTGTTAACTTCTCCACAGGAAGGTCCTCCCATTCTCATCAGCTAGCCACCATTAGATAGAACAGAGCTAGACAAAGAATGGCAAAACTTCAATGATATGATTAATCTTGAAGGCCAAAGCGTAAAGACACCTGAAGGGAATGTACAGGCAACATAAGAAATCGTCACAGGAACAATTGATGATATCTCGGACACGGAACACATCCCTATTACTCCATCCTCTGAACTTGTACTCAAGATAGAGGAAATTCCTCCTCTTGATGTATTTTACAGTCCGCAACATAAATCAGTAGTAAGAAGACAAAGGAAAAAGAGGAAATTGGAAAACGTGATATCTCATGACACAGAGCAATTGGATGTCCTCTGGCGAGATCCTACTATTGATCCAACCGAGAATCTCACCAAATTATCCCAAATTGCAGGAGCTTATGCCTCTGCAACTATTGATAAAGCATCTGAAGTACAACAACTGCTAAAAGAAAAAGAATACCTAATACAAGTTTTGCAGCAACAGCTGCAACAAGCTAATGCTAATAACGAAGTACAGAGACAGCTTGAAAGACTACAGTAGGAATTCCAGTAGATGCAAATAGGCTATCAGAACAGTTTGGTAGAGAAAGAAAAGCAATTATAGGATATACAGGAAACGCACAAGGATGATCCCAAGCTCACAGAATTGATCACAGAATCCATTTCCTTGAATGAGCAATTACTACGGCAACAAGAAGCACTAAGCCAAAAAATATCATAATGGAACTCATATTGCGAAACAAGTGATACAAGTACTAATCAAGTCATAGATTTACGACATGATTATGATTTAGCTGATAAACGAGTGACTGAATATTTGGTCTGGCAGGAAACAGAGGAGGGAAAAAGAGCAGGCGCACCAATAGTAAATGACAAACATAAAGAATTTCTCTTCGACAAATGGGATACACAGATCAGAGAGGCTGAGCAAGCAGCGGAAGAAGCAGCTACAGCGGCCAATAGCCTAATTGATTGCATAAATGAGAATTTGCATAGAGCAAATTTAGTCTCTAAAACCACTCTAGGATATCTGCCAAAAGTACAGCAGCTACAATCGGACTGGAGACAGAGGGCTCAAGAAAGGGCAGAATTGATTAGATGATTAACTAGGTTGAATTGGGAATCTTACTAGGCTTATTTAGTAAAACCTCACAGCCAATGTATGACTCTCAAAACCATCATCAATTCTGCCGAAAAGATGGCACCAACTCTAGCAGATTCTGTTTTCACAGGACAATTAAAGGCTGAAGTCGGCCAGCCGACTTTACTCAAACAAATGCTGAATGCTTGCGATATTAAGGAGCGAATACATAAATAGTTAGAAGTTAGCCTTAGATTTAATTTTAGAAATAGTTTTATTTTATTTTGCCTAGAAACAAGATGGTCATTTAAACCATATCCTAAATTTTTGTAAATAAGTTATTTTTAGACATAGTTAGTAGTACTTAAACCCTTCTCATGCATTTAGAGAAGGGTCCAGAAATTTATCAAAAACTTGTCCTCAGAACATGCACTTTTGCACCCTCCGAGGAGGTTTTGGTGAATGAATGGAACAGGGTTTATTGATTTTTGCATCTGATATCTGCTACTGATGTTGCACTTCTGTACTCTTAATTGATGTTGGATTGAGAAGAGATAAATCGTTATCGTTTGAAGCTCATGAATAGAACTAGTTATAAATGGTACTTCTATCTCTTAACTGTTTCTATCTCCTATGTTAGAGTGATATTGAAGCTTAGTTGTTTATATGTTAATGCTTGAATGCTTGAGCTATCATTTGGCACTTTTGTACGGTGATAGCTATTTATTTGTGCTTGATATGTGAACATCTTACTATGCGATATGCTTCTCACAAATGTTTCGTCTAACTTTTTATGTGAAGTAGTTCATCTATATTGAATTATTTTCCTATAACAGTTGAATGATCTTTATTACCAATTGTTATTTGAAATCATTTTAGATTGCATAACAGAAAAATCTTACCCCGGGCTAGTATAGATATTAGATGTAGTTTCTTTTTTAGAATACAATTGCATCTCATTAGATTAGAATTAGAAGTAGATTATCTCATTTAGAATCTTTTAAAGCCACAAACATCAATCAATCTTACACACACACACACAAATTGGGAAACTGGTCCCATTATCTCCAGTCGGACCCTCTATACCAAACGGAAAAGGAGCTGCCAACCAAGATCCAGACCGGGCGGGTATCCCCCTTGTTGTTGAACCGATTTTCAAGGCTTCAACATATTTGGCGCTAGAAGGAGGACCTGTAACTATGAATGGCAAGTAAGTCCAAATCAAAATACCATTCTGAGAGTAAATCGCCCTCACCATCTCCCCCGACTTCTCCACTTCATTTAGAATCTTTAAATCCACAGTCAGAAGTTGTAGGATCAACAGTCGCTACTATAAACCCTGATATTTCAAAACAATCTATTTTTGAACCTCCTGAAGTTGAATCTTTGATTCAAAAACTTCAGCGATTTTCTACATCTCCTCCAAGATCTGATAAATCTCAAGGAAGTGTGACTTCGCAATATAACCCTGCTCATCCCTTGACCAGATTAAAGAGCGAAAAATTTGGTCTACAGCCAACTGAATTACCTCTACCCACTAGGAAGAGAGCAAGGAAATCACCTAAAGGGTCTGATAGTGAGACTCTTTCACCATCATCATCCATCTCAACTTCCTCACCGCGAAGTCAACCATCCACTCTGCCACTCCAGATCATTGTTCACCAACCTACTGGTACTTCTACATCCCCTTCTCAATCATCCAGAGTTATTATATCCTATCTTCTCGACCTCAGGGATCATCTTCTCCACTTCCTTCCGTTAGTAAATCAGCAGTGGCTCAATCTCCATGGAACAATCTAGGGGCAATCTTAATGCCTGCGCCCTTGAGTCAGCTGCCAGCCCATCCTGAAAAATGGCTGCCTAAATTCAATCCTGAAGAAGGCATGCTAGCGAAAGAGCATATCAATAACTTTATGCTATCCATAAATCTTAATGGAGTTACCAACGAAGATGTTGTCGTTCGACTTTTCCCATATACCCTCCAAGGAACAACCAGATCATGGTATTTTTCACTACCATTTGGATCTATTACTAGTTGGGACATCTTCGAGGAGCAATTCCTCATTAAGTTTGGTGATGATAGGTCTACTACAACGTTGATTAGTTACATGTCAAACCTCAGGTCCCAATCAAAAGAACCCATCAAAGACTTCAATTCTCATTTCAATAAACTATTAAACAAAATTCCTACCGCTTCCAAGCCCAGTGAAGAAGTAAGAAGTGAATGGTACATTACTGCATTACCATCAAATATAGCAATCTTCGTGGATAGGGCTAATAAGACAACTTTGGTTGAAAACATGAAAGAAGCAATAGCTGTAGAGAAACGGATTATAGCCCTTGAAAAGAAGACCGCGATCGAAGAACAGAAGTCTAAGAAGGTAACATTCAAAGAAGATCCCAAGAAAAAGCAATCGAAATATCCTTTTGATTTAGAAGGATTGAAAAAGAAACAAGTGGCAGAAACTTCTTTAAAGAAGCCCTATAGAGATTTTAAAAGGAATCCCTCGACTGATTCAAAGCCCCCCAATGCTATTACAAATGTTGAATCTGAGGAAGAAGAGGAAATCGCTACTGAAGAGAAAACTGATGAAGAAGAAGTTGTAGAGCTACATGGAATGTGGGATTTCATCCTCCCATAAGAAGAGGATCAAGAAGCATTCCCAGTTAGTACACGAAGCAGAAATCAGCTTGATCCCCCCAAACTACCCCTAAGCCAAAGAGCGCAAACTCAGCAACAAAGGATAAATTCGCACCTAAGAAGACAAAATCTAAAGCGACTCAAACCAACCCAGTCCAAACAAATGCGTCTACTCCATCTAAAACGTTGATCGTTTCTGATGAAATGAAGTACAATATTATAGAAGATATGAAGAAGACTCGAGCCAATATCAGCCTTTACGAATTGAGCAAGTTAAAACACTAGCAAAAGATAATTTTGAAAGAATTACATGCTGTGCCAGTTGCACCTTTGCCTGCCGCTATAATTTCTCAAGCTTCCCATGATATGGGTAGACCTCCGACTAATGCGATTAACAAGGTCGATCCAAATGACGTCGTATTAATTGGAGGTAGATCGAGATCTCATACTCCCCCCTTTCTTCTTACTTATGAAATTTGTAATAAAAATGTGCATAATTGTTTAGTGGATTCTGGAGCTTCATCGAATATTTTACCGAAGTCAATATGTACAAAATTGAACATTCAACCATAGAAGTCTGTTGTGCGCATAGTCCAGCTAGACCGATCACAAGTCGAGGTAATTGGTGAATTGAATCAGGTTACCATAAGGCTTTCATCCAACCCAAAGGTATGTCAAGTTATAGATATTTTGGTTGCTGATATTCCAGAATTTTATGGCTTAATTCTTAGCAGGGATTGGTCAGAAAAACTTCATGGATATTTCACAACTGATTGGTCGCACATGTGGCTGCCCTACAATGGTAAACCAAATCAAATAAAAGTTGAACGAGAACGACATCAGAAGTACATAGTAACAGAACTCGAGGGGGAAAACGAACCAGTAGCATCTAACAACAGTATTATTGGCAATTGCTCAGTAGATTCTTTCCTAGGGAATTTTAATGATCATACGCCACCTTATTTAGAACATTTTATTTTGTCCCAAGTGGAAAAATTTTCCCAAACAGATAGTTCTAAATGTATCAATTTTTTAGATAGTCCTGTAAATAAATCTTCATTTTGGAAATTATTTTTTGATGGTTCTAAATCTAACAAAGGAGCAGGAGCAGGTTGTGTGCTAGTTAGTCCAGAAGGAGATAAAACTATGTTAACTTGCATACTCGAATTCGATTGCACCAAAAATACAGCTGAGTATGAAGCTTTAGTCCAAGGGTTTTACAAAGCAATCGGATTAAATGTCAAATACCTTCAAGTTTTCGGAGACTCTAAAATTGTAGTCAGACAAGTACGTAATACTATACATTGCTTATCAGGTCATTTAAAACATTATCAATCTTTAGTTCAAGATCTGACTAAGCACTTTATAGCATTTAATATTTCATCAATTCCGAGACTCCAGAATGCAAGTGCAGACCTTTTGGCTAACGTAGCTTCTAAACTTATCCCTTTTGAAGATTTTAGTCCTGATAGATTTTCAATAGAATTAATCTTTAGACCTTCTATTCCTGATAACATCACAAATTGGAGAATATTCAATGACGATCCTGATATCGTGAGTTTTATCACATCCGAAGGATCTTATACCAATCAAATAATTGACAAATACCAACATGACTGACAATTGCAATAAGATAGCACTAACAATGCTATACCTAAGTCGGTAGTCAAATTAGAAGACCTTTATGATTTGAAAGATCGGTTTAAAAGATCTACTAATTCAAAACTCCAAAGTTCAACTTTGAATTATGAATTAGTAAATCTAGGAACTGATACCAAACCCTAAAACATCAATCTAGGCCTTGGGCTAACTCCTAAAGAAAAATTAGCATATATCCGTCTTTTGAGACAATACATAAATGTTTTTTCTTGGAACTATGATGAACTTAAACCATACAACACTTCTATCATCCATCATACTATTCCAATGATGGAAAATGCAAAACCAGTCCAACAGAAGTTGAGAAAAATCCATCCCAATTTAGAAAATCATATTAAATCCGAACTCAACAAGTTATTGAAAGCCAAAATAATTTTCCCTGTTCGACATTCCAAATGGGTCTCCAACATGGTCCCTGTTAGAAAGAAAAACAGAGATATTAGAATCTGTATTGACTTTCGAAACCTTAATAAAGCCTGCCAAAAGGATAATTTTCCTTTGCCTCCTATGGAACCAATTTTGCAGGCAGTCGCTGGGTCAGAGTTAATGTCCAGTTTAGATGGATTTTAATGATACAATCAAGTGTTGGTACATCCTGAAGACCAATTAAAAACCACATTCAGAACCAAATGGGGTACCTACACATATAAAAAAAAATTGGTCTGATTAATGCTGGTGCCACTTTTCAAAGAGCCATGGACATTGCATTCAGAGGTTTAGTTAATAAGTCTGTGGTAATCTATTTGGATGATATAACTGTCTATTCCAAGAGACGAAGCAACCATCTCAGAGATTTAAAACAAATCTTCCAACGTTGTCTTAGGTATGGAATTTCACTCAACCCTAAAAAGTCCTTTTTCGCATTAAGTGAAGGAAAACTTCTAAGATTCATAGTGTCAAAAACTGGAATTCACATTGACCCTGACAGAATCGAAGAGATTTCTAAAATTTCCCTACCTCACAACAAAAAAGCCATGCAATATTTCCTTGGTCAAATCAACTTTGTAAATGGATTCGTTCTATATTTTTCAAGAATCGTGTCTCCCTTACAAACGATGATTAAAAAGAACTCAATCTTCAAGTGGGGCCAAGACAAATATGAGGCATTCAATCTAATCAAACAAGAAATTGTGAATGCTCCATCTTTAGCGATTCCCAATTTTTCAGAGCCTTTTGTTTTATATACATTTTCATCTGACAGGTCATACGCAACGATACTTACTCAGGCAAATCAAGAGAAGGTAGAAGCCCCGATTTCTTTCTTCAGTTCAAATTTATAGGGAGCTGAATTAAATTATTCAAATGTGGAGAAACAGGCTTACGCTATTTTCAAAGTAAACAAATATTTCAAACCCTTTTTACTCAAAACCCGCACAAAAATCATTGTACCATTTCCAACAGTAAGAAATCTTTTAGTACCAAAAGAGGTGGGTGAGAAAAGAGCCAATTGGGTTACTGCCTTACAGGAATATGATGTAGAAATCGAACCAGCAAGTATTGTAAAAGGTTAAGGCTTTTGCAAAATGTTGGCTGAAGCATCACTGATATCTGAAATTCCATCTGTAGACATACAAGTGTACGAGGTAAGCCTAAATGATAATGACTCATTATATGCCGATATCATTTATTATCTGAAGAATGGGTATGCCCCTTCACACCTCGATCATACTAAGAAAAGAGCTCTAAGATTGAAAGCCAAACAATATCAACTCTTGAATGATGTTCTTTTTAGGATAAATTATGATTTTGTTCTACTTAGATGTCTTGAAGAATCTGAAGCTAATTTTTTTTTGTAGGAACTCCATGACGGGCCAGCAAGCGGACACTATGCTGGAGATGCTACTACACATAAAATCTTATGAGCAAGATATTACTGGCCCACATTATTCAAAGACTCGCACAATTACGTGAGGAAATTTCAAATCTGTCAAACTGCTGCTGGGAGACAGAAGAAACCATCCTTGCCACTACAGCCGGTCAACATTGAGTGACCTTTCGATCAGTGGGGATTGGACATAATAGGTGAGATCGTTCCTCACTCTTCTAAGTAGCATACATACATCCTTACAACAACAGATTACTTTACTAAATGGGTAGAAGCAGTTCCACTCAAGACAGCTAATGTTGAACATATCATTGAATTCATAGATCAATTTATAATCACCAGGTTTGGATTTCCTTTGACAATGCATCATACTTTTCTGGAAATGCAATGACTAAATTTGCACTTAAAAGAGGTTTCAAACTTAAATATTCTATCAATTATTACCCACAGGGAAATGGGTTATCTGAATCTACAAATAAAAACCTAATCAAGATTATCAAATGACCAAAATCATAAAAATTGGCATAGGTCTTTAATATACACTTTATGGGCAGATCGAATAATGCAAAAAGCCTCCATTAGAACTTCTCCGTTCAATTTAGTTTATGGAAAAGAAGTGGTTCTCCCGACTCATTTAACAATCCCCTCTTTGTCTTTAGTTCAATATATTGATGAAGTACCAACTTCCTTACAACTAAGGCAAATGGAAATAATCAAGTTAGAAGAACAAAGAGAGCAGGCCAAAAGAACTCACGCTCATCATCAAGCATTAGTAAAATCCTCTTTTGATTCAAATATAATGACCAAAAAATATTTTCAGGTGGGAGATCTAGTTTTAAAATGGGACAAGGCTCATGAGGAAAAAGGAAAACATACTAAATTTCAATGAATGTGGCTTGTTCCTTTTCAGATTATAGAAGTCATAGGTCCGTCCACTTTTATGTTGTAGGATTTAGCAGGAAAAAGATATTCTTTACCTGTTAATGGTCAGATCCTTAGAAAATATTTTCCCTAGAAGATTACTATTCTATTTTGTAGATTAGATTTTTATTTTCATAAAACCAGTTGTGAATGGTTACATTAGGAATTTACAAAAAAGACACCAATTCTCTTTCAGATTTTGATCTTTCGCTTGTATAAATAGCAAACCTTTTGGAAAATTGATCTTTAATCTAGAAAGATACAGTTAAAAGACTCTAGCCTAGATATGATACTAGTTTCAACTTCATAAAATTTGATGAAAACAACCTTTAGTAAGAAATTATTTTATATCAGTGCAATGAAAGGTATCAATAACAAAATAAAGATTCTCTGTAGAACATCTGTTTCCAAAAATTCTACTATTTTCGTCCCGAGCTATCTTAAGGAAACAATGACTTCCTCCCTACTAAGGAAATCACAACTTTTAGAGGAACAATCCAAGGATACACTTTATCTTAAAGAGTGAGAGGTCTCATCACGAGCCAGCTTATCATAATCACAGATATTATAACTTGTTGACTTTGCCAATACTGCATACCACAACAGGGCAATGACTTAAGATTGTTGCAATTAAAAGAAAAGGGGTCTCATCACGAGCTAGCTTGTTTAGTAAGTTATAAATCAAGTGAATGACTATGTCATAAACTGGCCATCAAACCAAGACATTGTTCTTTAAGAATAAAAGAAAATCAAATGCAATAAGTGTTGATGTGGATTCTTTTTTGAGAATTGTAGGTTTCTTTACGTAGGATTCAGGATCATTGCTGGGTAACAGGTAACCCTGTCGAGGCTATGAACGCCTGTTGGCAGTAGAGGCTCTACCTATGACAAATGAGCATATTTAAAACTGGTTTATAGAGAAGACTTTGTTTTATCTTTATAAACCAAGTAATGACTAATGTAAATACAAGGACTAGCTTGAGGGAGCAAATAATCAAAGTTGAAAACAGTTGAAACAAAATATCATTGACAGGTTAGCGCATAATGTACTTTATCTTTCTATAATAAAGTTTAATTTCTCTGGAAAATTTTCTGTTTTGGAAGTAGAGAAAATTCAAAAGAATGACAGAGATAATTGGTTCTTCCAACCCTGGATGCGGGTGAATAGCATAGAGTTCGGAAGGATGGTGACGAAAAGGCAGAGCAAGTGGCTCAACAATAGTGCCAGCCGACATTGCACAAACAATGATGTGATATCTCAGTTAGTAAACATTAATGCTACAATAACGCATCTCACCTACGCTTGTAGATATGTTAGTATGGTGGATACTCTGCTTTGTATGTTACTCTATCCTACTCCTCTCTCCGGCACTTTCAGGTTTGGCAAGGTGGAAGATAGACTAGGCTACGGGCAGTCTCAGAAACTAGACGAAGACAATTGCATAGATCTCTTCAAGATGCCGAGGCTGCAAACCAGAATGATTAGCAGAAGGGTCAGTTCACGAGGTCGTGTCTCCTGTCAGCCCTCCTCTTCTACCTCAAAAACTCTATCAGAGGCTTTGAATTTTCGGTTTGATAGGTATCCAACAAATAGAAGCAGACACGGCAAAGGTCATGGGTGTTTCCTCTCAGACGAGCATTCTCTCCATCCCAACTCTTAGACAGTTCACGTCCATTTCCCGTGCACCCTTGGCTGCTCCTCCATCACAGCCTCAGTTACTGTCGAGCTGTGTGAAGCCTCTAAGGACTGGGAGGCTGATAGTTCAGGACACCCTTCGGTTCCAAGCATGGAAAACCAGATGGTTACAATACAGACTTTGAATGCTCAAAGGAATACCCAAGGCGGCTCAGCAACTCAGGAAACGCCCTTCCAAGCCGGTCCTAGTGCCCTTTCATGTGGAAGTCCTGCAGAAAAAGAGGGCCAACCCTCTGAAAGTGAAGACCCTGATCCATATGGCTGCCGCATAGTCAAAGAACCTACTTCTACACAACATGAAGAATGATCAGGTCGGTGCCTTAAGGTTTTTGTCCAATTGTTGTTTGAAGTTGCTCACTCCCATCCAAATTCACATCCTTTTCATGGTTCTAGCTATGAGAACTTCGGTTTTCAATTTCGGCTTCACCGGTTACCCAGGTGTGGGTGGTTTACTCTTGTTCAGAATGTTAATGGGTTACTGTTTTGGCAGCGGTTGTTCTGTTCCCTTCTCTTGTCCTGGCATTTTGTCATTGTTTTTTAGTTGTCTCAAGTTTCAAAGTAAGTCAATAGGCTGGGTTTTGGTCAATGTCCCAAGCAATTTTTGTAAGCATGCCGACACAACGGCTAGAAATCTTGAGGCCTTTGCCTCTCTGTAACAACATTTTTGATCAATATAGGAGTAGTCTTATTCAAAAAAAAAAACTAGTTCTTCCAAGTGAATCGCCAATTGTTGTGGCCACCAACAGCCCCCCTTTTTATTTATTGTTATGACTAATACTAAATAAGTGGGGACCCTTAGCTAAAAATTCAAAAAAATCATTTAGTGATTGTATTTCCTTTTCAATAAAACTTACCATCATAAACTTAAGAAAAGACCTTCGCAAAATCTAAAAAACTTAAGTTTTGTGATGAGGGAAGACAAAATCACTCCTTAAAGGATATCACATCGCAGAAAAGATAACAACATGCCTACTTACAAGCTAAAATCTAAAATCACAAGAATGTGATGTGAAATTGCATAAGGATAAACATATATCGCATCGAAGGTCTTAGAAGCTCAATTATAATAAAAAATCACACAAAACGCCGATATGCGATAGCGCATATCGCAAAATCACGCCTCGCAAGAAACTGCTTAACACAAAACATGCATATATTATGATTCTGCAATGTTGCGATTATGCAATATTACGACCATGTGATATTGCGATAAAGCGCTAATGCGACCTTGTGATAAGGGTAATAGAAAGACCTTGTGATATTGCGATTATGCGATATTGCGATACAACGATCTGCAATATTGTAAAGCAAATCGCAAAATCGCTCCATCGCAGACTTTTCTGGCTCATTATTCAAGAAAAATATTTTTCCATAAAACGAACTGGTTATGCGTTTTAATGCTAATTAATGAAGTAGTTGCCAGTTGTTAAGGAAATATGATTTTGTGTTTATTGAAGATCCAGTTCACGTAAGGTGATATACTTTTGCAGGTATTCGGCATTTAGAGCTTTCTCGTCATTGTTTCTTATCATTACTCCCACCTCACTTGTAAACTGTAGGAAAGAAGAACAAAAGGTTATAAAAAGTAGTATGCAAGGATGGCGAAGAAAGGCAAGGCTCTGATATCTGAAGATAAAGAAAAGGCGCCCTTGCACAAAGACACTGCATGCAACAGAGACGCGGGTATTCCCACTTTGGAAGGCATATATAATCTACTTGAGGAAGAGGATCCTAAAGTAATGGGATTTATGGATACTACAGGCTCACCAAGGTCGTCTGAAGCATCAGTTGTAGAGTAGCTTGTTCATTCCTGCACAGGAGAGTGGCAAGGGCCAAAATTCTCCCCTGCACAGAAATGATTAAAGGAGTACTAGACAGCATTGACATCAAAGATAGGCAGTTTAGGGCTCAAGGTTAAGAGCTCTCAGAATCATTATTTTCACAAAATTTCAACTTTACATCCGCTACACGCAAGAGGCGAAAATCACACTAAGGAAGCCCAGATTAAGAAACAAAGGAAGTTTCCGATGCCACTGGGTCAAACTTCTCGAAATGAAAAGCCTCTAATAATATTGCATAGTCTCCTGTAAGCCCACTACCGAAAAGATAGTGCCATCTCTTGTTGATTCTGTTTTTGCAGCACATTTAAAGGTTGAAGTTAGCCAACTGACTCTTCTCAAGCAAATGCTGAATGCTTGCAACATTAAGGAGAAAATACATAAATAGTTAGCTTTAGATTTAATTTTAGAAATAGTTTTATTTTATTTTGCCTAGAAAAAGGACGGTCATTTAAACCATATCCTTAATTTTGTAAATAAGTTATTTTTAGATGTAGTTAGTAGTATTTAAACCCTTCTCATGCATTTAGAGAAGGGTCCAGAAATTTATCAAAAACTTGTCCTCAGAACATGCACTTTTGTACCCTCCGAGAAGGTTTTGGTGAATGAATTTAACATGATTTATTGATTTTTGCATCTGATATCTACTACTGATGTTGCACTTTTGTACTCTTAGTTGATGTTGGAATGAGAAGATATAAATTGTTATCGCTTGAATCTCATGAGTAGAACTAGTTATAAATGGTACTTCTATCTCTTAACTATTTTTATCTCCTGTGTTAGAGTGATATTTAAGCTTAATTGTTTATATGTTAACGTTTGAATGCCTGAGTTATCATTTGGCACTTTTGTACGGTGATAGCTATTTATTTATGCTTGATATATGAAAAGCTTATTGTGCGATATGTTTTTCACAACTGTTTCATTTAACTTTTTATGCGAAGTAGTTCATCTATATTGAATTCTTTTCTTATAACAGTTGAATGATCTTTATTACCAATTGTTATTTGAGATCATTTTAGATCGCATAACAGAAGAATCATACCCCGGGTTAGTATAGATTTAGATGTTGTTGCTTTTTTAGAATACAATTACATGTCATTAGATTAGAATTAGAAGTAGATCATCTCAATTAGAATTTTTTAAAGCCAGGAACATCAATCAATCTTACACACACACACACACAAATTGGGAAACTGGCCCCATTATCCCCAGTCGGACCCACTATACCAAATGGAAAAGGAGCTGCCAACCAAGGTCCGGACTGGGTGGGTATCCCCCTTGTTGTAGACCCGATTTTCGGGGCTTCAACAACTTATAACCTGTATATTACATGTTCTCCAAATGTTTCACAAAATAATTGTTATGGTTTGGCCTAGTTAGGCCAATTTATTGAATAAGTTTTGTATATCTATATTTGTCTTGGCGCATTTTATAATTTTCAAAAAGTTCTATCAAGTTTTTGGAAGAGGTATGGATCCTAGCCCTAAAAAAGTGGCTAAGATATTAGGGTCGCATGCACAGAACTAACTCAATTATATTGCGATCACTAGGAGGAAGGCTTGTCCATGCGACTAGAGGGTTATAGTTGAATTTAGGTAGTGGTATGCTTACATCTGGGATTCTGGGTTAGTGAAAAAGTATTATAGCTTAGGATATGGGCACCTAGAGTGATTATTTAGCCTCTGGGGGTTCTATAGTTCTTGAGGAAGGTCAATAAAGTTTTGGTTGGATGACTCCACTTCCATTATTGTACCTAGGAGTTTAAGTGGTATAATAGTAACTCTTCATCACATATTTACCCTTGTGGATAGTGGACTTGGGTAATTGTTGGAGGAGAGCGTTACAATGTGGTATCAGAGAAGGTTGCACTCTCTTCAGGTAAAATTTGATACCATGGAGTGATATTAGAGCATGGTTTAACGCTTGTATTGGATGGGTGGGATGTGTTTGTCATGCATGCATGGAGGTTGTATAGGTGATTTTTATGTATGCATGGTGGTGGTCATTGTTATAGTTGTGTTGGGATGTTTTTTTCATGAATGCATGTTGGTTTTATATGCATTTGTTATGCATGTAAGTTTCTATATGTTTTTATGCATGCATTGTTATGGGCATTGTTTTCATGCATGAGTTCATGGAATGCAATTGGTATTGTCATGCATGATGTCGATATATTGTTATGATTATGATTATAGATGTACCATGCTAATATAGTTGATCTTACAGATTAGATATCCTCCCCTAAATTATACATAGTTATGTTGGTTATGTTTATGTTAGGTTTATCTGAAGTGATATACTTATAGGAGAAGAAGATCAAAATGACTAGAAAAATGGTGGATTATAATTCATGAGACTGTCCCTATAGATCAGATGATCAACATGATGATGAGTACTCCCCTCACATAGAAGACACTTTGAGATGTTTGAAGGAAAAAATAATAATTTGTAAACCAGACAATGACAAAATCATTCAGTCACAAGAGAGAATGTCTAGGGCATAGGGGAAACAATCAGAGGTTAATGCAATTATCCTTCAAAGCTTTTTATGCTTGTAGAGGCAAGGACTACCTAGGAGAAGTCATGGACAAGAGAATAGGACTAATGGATCCTATTGTTGAAGATCTAATGATGGTCATAGGTTAGATACAGATGATATCATTAGAGATGGAGGATTTTGGACACACCTGATAGGAGAGGTGGTGGACATGTGTTCTATTCTAGTTCTAGTTTAGACAAGAATAATGGTCATCATTGATATCATCCTTACAAGAGGACTGATAAGGGATATGTGTCGGATGAGTTGAAGAAAGCAAAGGCACTTACATTTTATGGAATTCTAAAGAAGCTAGAGGATGCAGAGGCATGATTTCTTGGGATGAAGAAATTTTTTGACATGCATGATTGCATTGAGAACATGAAGGCTAGGATAGCTATTTTTAGACTCTAGGGGAAAGCGGACATCTGGTGGGAAGATATGAAGTGAGTCAGAGACATCTGTGTGGAGGAGTTGAGTTGGCATGAATTCAAGAGACTTTTCAGGAAGAATGACTTGTCAAAGAGTTACTATGACAGTAAAGATGTGTTTTGTGAACTGAAGTTGGGATTGATGATAGCTGAGGAGTACATAACTAAGTTCCTAGAGTTATTGAGGTATGTTTCGTATCTTAAGGATGAGAAGGAAAAATTTCATAGATTTGTTAGTGGATTACCATTAACATTTAAATACCGAATTGAGTATGATGAGCCTCAATCATTGAAGAAGTCATCGGGAAGTTGAAACACTTTTATGAGCAATCAAAGCATAAGATAGAGTCTCAACAATGTTGGAAAGGGAAAGACAAGACTAAAGGAAAATGGCCACCAAAGCAAACAATACCTCAAGATGTAGGTGAGAAAGAGAATGTTGTTCCTTACAAGAAGTTTAATATAGTTAGAAAGGGACATGGGTCACAAACTAGAGGGAAGCATAATGAAGGTGAGGGTAAGGGATAGTTTCGGTGTTGGATATGTGGAAAGGAGACTCTCAAGAAGGATTTCTCATTATATTAGGGTGGTAGGCCTTAGATATACATTGCACAAGAAGCGTCAACAGTTGGAGATGTTGGACAGAGCATTCCTCAGATCTATGCAGCAATGGACAAAAGGTGGGATGATCACCAGGAATCTATTATCGAGATGGATGGTAAGATTTGTTATCAAGTTGTTTCTATTTTTATTGACCCTAGTTCTAATTATAGTTATGTTAACCTTGACCTAGTGGATAAGTGTGTTTTGAGAAAAGAAATGCATGTAGAGTCTTGGTTAGTGCAGTTGGCTATAGGTATTAAGAAGAGAGTTCATAATTGGGTAAGAGCTTATAAATTTGAGTTGAATTGTATGCCTACATCAACACATTTGAATGTACTTCCATTGGGATCATACAATATGCTTATGGGTATGGATTGGCTATACCTTCACAAGACCAAAGTAGATTGTTATGACAAGGCTATTATGTGCTTCGATGATAATGCAGAACAAAGAATCTTGTAGGGTAAGAAGAAGGCTACATCAATAAGAATGGTTATATAGGTTTAACCCTGTATAGAAATTACCTACAAAAAAATTCTTAAAACTGAAAATATACGCTAGTGAGAACATAAAAAATATACACATATATTTTCCCCTGGATCTAAAAACTAGGACTACCATATTGATTTTTCATTATATTCCTTTCAATGTTACAATACATATATATACATGTCAAAACATTTATAAACCCCGATCCATTCATCTTGGATTAGAACATAACCATAGTTCCCTTGACTAAACGTATAAAATACCCTAGGCAAAAAACTATCATGCCTAAAACCCTGTGCAAAACCCGTGCACAAAAGCATGGGTAGGTGCACCCACCATCTTTGGGTCCCACCCTCATCCTTGTGTCCACTTAACTTTTATTGGGTCCACTTAAAAAATAAATTTTTTGGGGCGCTACCCTAGACCCGTGCAAGGGGACTACCGCCCCCTTTGATACCCCCCAGTTGCACCCAATGCAACATCCAACATGTGGCACTACTCATGGAAATAATATAACACACACCCAACATTATCCCACTTGTTGTTTTCTTTCCACACAAAGGATCATAGGAGAGCTTAATCATTGGTGTAGGCCTGCAATGCCCATTGTTTCTGTACACCAAGAAAAATTCTAAGTGCTCATAGACTTTGTCAATGCATCTATAACATTCTTCAAAGTGTCCAACTTTACTAGCAACACATTTTCGTCCTCAACGATATCCCTTACAAAGTGATATTGAACATCAATGCGCTTTCTGTTTGAATGATAAGCAAGGTTATTTTCCAAGAAAATTGCACTTTGGCTGTCACGGTCTATCCTTATAGCTCGTTGTACCAACCCCATACTTGAACACAATTTCTACAAACAAACTACTTCGTTGATTGCATGAGTGGATGCCATGTATTATGCCTCTATACTTGAAAGAGCTACTATAGACTATCTCTTAGTCATCCAATTAACTACTCCTCCAAATAGGTGAAACACATACCCACTTGTAGATCTTCTTTGATCCACATCTCTAGCCCAGTCTACATCAACAAAGACATGAATGTCCAAAACTTTTTCCAATCGTGGTGTAGCATAAACTATAATCACTAGTGCCACACAAATACATGAAAACCCGCTTCATTGTTACCCAATGCTCCTTCCCTGGTTTCAACATAAACTTACTCAATATTCCCACTACATATGAGATGTCTGGCCTAGTATAGACCATTGAATACATTAGGCTACCAACTACACTCACATATGGAACATGATAAATTCCTCTTCCTCTTTGTTGGGATGGGGTCCCTTGGGGTCAATTTTGGGGCAAAAGCCTAGGTTTAGATGTAAAACGATGAAAAGTCTCTGCAAATTGTGGTCACGGAGCATGTAGCTAGTTAAGAGTCAAAAAGGGTTTTACCCTCCTTTATGTAAGCTTGAGTCAGTTTTTGAAGATCTACCCATGGTCCACGGACCATGGGATTGTATAAATAGGTGTGTCTTAGAGAGTCTAAGGCAGTGATCTAAGTTTGTCTATGGATACAAGTGAAGAAGTCTAGTGCAGAGATAGAAGTCTTAGAGGAGGAAAAGGCTCTGCAACTGAATGCGCATAGGCCTAGGGTAGTGTCCACAACTGAGTGCGTAGACCCCTATAGCTAAATGCACAGGAAGTAGTAAGTCTGTAAACTTATATTGAAGATCAATAAAGAAGATTGTTATAGAAATTCCTATGTTTTATCTCTTTACTTCTGTTATATATGATTGAGATATGTGTTGTGATGAATGATGTCTTTATGAAATAATGATGCATTGATGAGTGAATTTACTTGATCTGTATTACTATCTAAACGCAATTAATGTTAAGTGATTACATGAAGATCCTAACACTTTCTGTTAAAGTTATTAAACACTTAGGTAGATCTGACTAAACATTGATCCAAGGGTAATCTAGGGTGCATGTAAATGACTAATTGGTCTGTTCAGGTTTTGCAAAAGCTAGTCATAGACCTTTGTGGAGGTCTAGAGGCCGATTAAAGGAAGTTATAGAAATAAGCCATAAGGTCTTAGAGATCTATGTGAAGGAAGATCTAGGTCGCAGAAGGACATCACACTGATCTCTGGGTGCAAAAACTTGGTTCTAGCATCCCCCCATACTGCTTCGGGTGAGAATTCAGTCTGCGCACCATGGATTGATGCCGAAAGGGCCATGGTGTAGGGATTTGTTTGGGGCAACTAACTCTAAACTCGAGTCAAGACCCCCTAAGGCAAAAATCTTCTTGTGTCTTGGGACACTGTTCAACAGATAACTTTACACCTACAGGAATAAGAACCTTCACTAGTTTAATATCCTTCATATTAAACCTCTAAAATATTGCCTTGACATACCTCCTCTGGTTTAACCAAAGATTCCTCTTCTCTTGATCTCATTTAATTTCCATGGCCAAAATACAGTTTGCGACACCAATATCCTTTATAGAGAATTTAGAGGAAAATTGGTTTTTCAAATCCTAGATAATTTCTTTGTCATTTCCAATTAGCAACATATCATCCACATACAAGACAAAATAAATAACACGATCAAAAATAAATTTAAAATACACAGTGATCCTCTTTTCTTCTTGTGAAGCCAATTCCCTGTATATATGCATCAAATTTTTGGTACCACACCCTTGGTGATTGTTTTAACCCATACAAAGACTTTTTTAACTTGCATAGAGGTTCTTTCTTACCATTCACTGCAAAGCATTCAGGTTGCTTCATATATATGCATTCTTCCAGATCCCCGTGAACAAATTTTGTCTTCAAATTTATCTATTCTACTTCAAAATCAAATGCAACAGCAACAAATAAAAGTAATCTAATAGAAGATAGCTTGGAAACAGGAGAAAATATATCACCAAAATCAATTCCTAGCAACTGGGAGTAACCTTTTTTTACCAACTGATATTTTTATTTATCCACCTTGACTTATGCATTCATATCCTTATTAAACACCCATTTTCTTCCAATGGGTTTCCTTCTAGCCGACAAATCCACCAAATCCCAAGCCTCATTTTTGTTCAAATTCCATTTCATCAACCATGGTATCTTTCCATAGTTTTCCATTCTCTGAATCTACTACCTCTCTGAAAGTTCTAGGATCATCATTAGTAATAGATAAAGAAAAATTTGAATAGAAGTAGATGAAATATACCTTTCTAGTTTCCTTCTCTCTTGAACTAATTGTCTCAAAAGTAGAGTTTGTAGCTCTTCCTCTTCTGATTCATGTTCCATTGTAGAGTCTAATTCTTCCTTATTTAGCTCAAACTCTATATTCTCAGGTTCCTTTGGTAGGACTTCATGTTTATTAACATCTTTCACCTCTGTAAACACCATAGCTCGGTTGTACACAACATTCCTTTTTTCTAGGTTCCAAATCTTATAACCTTTTAAACCATCCTTATGCTGAATAAAGATGCACCTTTTAGATTTACTATCTAGCTTGGTTCTTTTCTCCTTTAGAGCATGTAAATATGCATCACATCCAAATACCCTTAGATGTGAAAGAAAGGGTTTCTTACTAGTCCATACCTCATGTCGAGTCTTATCCTCTAATGTTGATGAAGGTGATCTATTAACCAAGTAACATACAGTCTCCATTGTCTCCGCGTAGAATTTATGTCTTAACCCGACACCACAGAGCATGCTTATTTCCTTTTCCATCAACTTCCGGTTCATTCTTTCTGCAACTCTATTTTTCTTAGGTGTGTATGGAGTAGTCTTTTTTTGTGCTATACCATACTTCTTATAAAACTCTTCAAATCCCTTCTTGCATAACACTCCACGAATATCTGTCCTCAACACTTTGATCTTCTTCTTTGTCTAATTTTCCACTAGAGCCTTAAATTCTTTAAACATGTCAAAGACTTCAGATTTATTCATGAGGAAATATATCCATGTATTCATTGAGAATTCATCTATAAATGAGACATAGCACATAGACTTATGTAGTGATGGAATTGACATAGATCCAAACAAATCATTGTGCACAAGCTCTAATATCCCTTTCAGCCTCTTAGCACCAGAGGGGAAAAACACCTGATTCTGCTTCCCATATACACAATGTTCATAAAAATCAAAATCCAGAGAGAAATTAGACATAACTTATACCATAACATTCCCATGAAGTATTCAAAGGCCCTTATCTCCAATATGCCCAAGCATTTGATACCATAGCATGGTCTTTTCCCTAGAGACCACTAGGTTTTTTGCTGCACTTTCATGAACCACATAACTTTTGTACCCATGAATAATAGTGTTACCCAAAATCTTGTATAGATTTTCAATCTAAACTCCCCACATTAATACCAGTGCTCCCTAAACCATCTTTCAGGTATCTTTCTCAAACAATGTTTTTACACCCACATCATCCATTTTGCTTACAAAAATCAAATTTCTGGCCAATGTAGAAATATGCAGAGCACCAGGAAGTGTTATAATCCTTCCACCTTGCAAATTCAGCTTGAATTTTCCACGTCTGATGATTTTGACCTTCCTTTTATCCCCTAAGAAGACAACACCACCATCATATTTCTCATACTCACATAACCACTCCCTACAGGGAGTTAATTGAAAGGATGCACCTAAGTTAATCAGCCATGCCTCATGATCTACATGTGTACTTGAAGAAGAATCCAATTTCACATCCCCACCTTCATCTGAGGTGGTTTTCGCCTTTGCAAAAGGAGAATCATCAGATCCCTTTCTTTTCTCAAGAGATTTAGATCTACAATCCTTTCTGTAGTGGCCTTCCTTCCACATTTCTGTCACACCTTTATTGGTTTTCCTAGAGATTTAGATCTCCCACTCGAGGATTTTTTTATTTTCTATTCTGGGATCGTCCTTGTACAAACAAGGCATCTGCTTTTTGGCTCTCCATATTTTTTCATCTCATCTCCTCTGATAACAAGGACGAGAGTATTTCATCAAACTCCAAGGTATTTGTATTGTTACCTATAGCAACAACCAAACTATCCCATGAGTATGGTAGAGAACACAACAAAATGATGCACTTATCTTCATCTAAAATTTTTATATCAACAGATAAAAACTGGCTTACTACAGTGTTAAACGCATTGAGATGCTCTATTATCAAGTCTCCATCCTTAATCCTTAGGTTATACATCTTTTTCCACAGTAACATTTTGTTCACTAGAGACTTATATTGGTGCAAAGTCCCTAACTTGTCCCATAAATACCTTGCCATAGCTTGCCTTAATACATTCAACAATACTAAATCTGAGATACATAATTGTATTGTGATCTTTGCCTTCTCATCCAACTTCGCCCAGTCTTTTGCTGACATTGACGTTGGTTTAGTACCCAGATCTACCATGATTTGTTGATATTTGTCCACCAACGGATCCTCCATCTTAATCTTCCACAACTCAAAACTATGGCCATTAAATTTCTTGATCTTTATCTTTCCATTGTTCACCATCTAATTTCACAGCAAGAATCGATCTCGCATATCTCCCACTGAATAGGGTCTACCACAGGCCCACAAAAATCCGCTCGACAAAAAAGGTGCCCCTTGAAGCTTAAACAACTATGTTATCAAATTTAGTTTTTAACCTTGTATAGAAATGACCCGCAAACTAATTTTTAACAAATAAAATATATAATGGAGAGAACATAAAACAAATATACACAAATATTTTCCCCTAGATCCCAAAACGGGGTCTACCAGATTGATTTTTCATTATATTTCTTTCAATGTTACAATACATATATATATATACATGTCGAAGCATTCATAAACCCCAATCCATTAACCCTGGATTAGAACATAAATGTAGTTCCCTTGACCGGATCAACAAAATACCATGGCTAGAAAATCATCATGCCCAAAACCATGTGAAAACGCCATGCACAAAACCATGCGTAGGTCTACCCACCATCTTTGTGTTTGCCCCCCATCCTTGGGTCTACCCAACTATTATTGGGTCCACATATAATATAGCCATGGAAATAATATAACAGACACCCAACATGTTACAAATATGTGAGCAAAGTGTAGTTGCAACAAAGGGTGTGTGTTATTTGCAATGCATATTTCTAGTGATAAAGGGAAGGATGTTGAGGATGTGGAAGCCTTGAAGAGGTACCTGATCTACCAGTTTCAATATGTGTTCCCAGTAGATATTTCAGATTTGTTGCCTCACAAGGAAGTGGAATTTTATGTTCAGTTAGCGCAAGGGGAGGCACCATCATCAAAGGCACCATATAGGATGAGAACTCCAATGTTAATGGAATTGAAGTTTCAGTTGAAGGAAATGATTTATAAGGGATACATTAGGCCCAGTGTATTGTCGTGGGGTGCACTAGTATTTTTTTTGAAGAATAATGACAGTACTCTGAGATTGTGCATTGATTATAGGCAGTTGAACAAGGTAACAATTAAGAACAAGTATCTGTTGTTGAGGATTAATGACTTGTTTGATCTGCTGAAGGGAGTAGGAGTGTTCTCAAATATTTATTTGAGATCAAGATATCATTAGGTATGAATTAAAGAAGAGGACATCTACATGACTTCTTTCAAGACGAGGTATGGGCATTATGAGTTTGTTGTAGTTCCTTTCAGTTTGACGAATGCTCCAACTACTTTCATGTGTTTGATGAATATTGTTTTGCATCTGTATATGGACAAGTTTTTTATTGTATTCATTGATGATATATTGATATGTTATAAGAATGAGGAAGAGCATGCCGAACTCCTAGCAATAGTATTGAGGTTGATAAGAGAGCATCAGTTGTATTCCAAGCTTATTAAATGTAGTTTCTTTTAGAAAAAGGTACATTACTTGGGGCATGTTGTTTCCAAGGAAGGCATGGAAGTGGATCTAGAAAAGATAAGAGCTATAATGGAATAGGTGGCTCTTGGGAATGTGGATGAAGTTAGATCATTCATGGGGTTTGCAGGTTACTATAGGATGTTCTTCAAGAACTTATCATAGATTCCCTATCTCATCACATCATTATAGAGGAAAGGAAAGAAATTTGAATGGACAAAGGACTGTGAAACAAGTTTTGAGTAGTTTAAGCAGTTGTTGAGAAATTCTCCAATTCTCAATATTATAGATATTGACAAAGATTTTGGGGTGTGTATATATGCTTTCAAGAGAGGACTTATTGGAGTCCTAATGTAGGAGGGAGAGGTGGTATGCTATGAGTCAAGGAAACTGAATGAGCACGAGAAGAACTATGTGAAACATGATCTTGAGTTAGCAGTGATAATACATGCATTGAAGATGCGGATGCACTATCTCCTTGGCAGGATTTTTGTGTTGATGAGTGATCAAAGTGGGTTGAGATATTTATTTGACCAACCTAATATGAATCTCAGGCAAGCTAGATTGTTGGCCATGATCGGTGAGTTTCAATTCGATATCGGGCACATTTAAGGAAAAGAGAACATGGTTGAAAATTCTCTTAGAATAAGAGTATAGGTAAATCACATAACATTTATGAGTTCATATGGGATGGATCTACAAGATTAGATCTTATAGGCAGGACAACAGGATGACAAGTATAGGGTTCTTAGGCATAGGTTACAAAAATAGGGTACATGTGATTAGGATGTGGGTTGTAATCTCACAGTAGATGGTTTGGTCAGGATTAGGGATAAGATCTATGTGTTGGACAACAGTGAACTCAAGAAGCTTATCTTGAGGGAATTTCATGTTAATCCATACTCAGGTCACATGGGATATCAGAAGACATTGACAATGGTGAAGAATTTATACCATTGGTTGAATATTAACAAGGAAGTGGAAGATTTTGTGGCTAGATGCTTGGATTTTCAATAGGTAAAAGAAAAGTGCAGGCATCTAGGCGGTCTACTATAGCTAATTACGATTCCAGTGTAGAAATGGGAGGTCATTTCCATGTATCTCATTACAGGTTTGTTGAGTACATCTAGACAACATGATTCTATTATGGTTATGGTTGACAGGGTAACAAAGGTAGCACACTTCATTTCAGTGAAGTCTACTTATTCAGCTAGTGATGTAGCACATGTCTTAATCAGGGAGATAGTGAGGTTGGATGGCGTTCCAAAGAAGATTGTGTTAGGCAGAGATTCTATGTTCACTTACAAGTTTTTCTTTTCAGCGGTCTTGCTGGTTGTAGGTGTCATAGAACACCAAGGACACTGTTCCCCTAAGGAGGAGGGGTTTCTAACAACCCCGGGTTAAAAGTTCATGTAATAAATTTAATAAAAGAAAAATAAGACCAAGTTCATGGGACATTTATTCCAAGATGAATGTTTAGAAAAACATCCTAGTGGGTGTTCATTTGGTTTATTATGGCTAAGGAAATTGGAAAAGGAAATGACAAAGGCTTTGAAAAGGAAAAGAGGAATTGGCATTTTATTTATCAAAATAATGGAAAATAGGAGAAAAAGAAGTTGAAAGGTCATAGGATTCATGTGAGGAGGAAATTGAAGGAAAATTAGTGGAAATTAAAGAAAATAGAGGCCTCAATCATAAAAAGGATTTTGAGGATCAGTTCACAACCTTTTGTCAATTCAGTTTTGGAGCACTCTCTCTATATATTCTCTATCTCATACTCTTGCACACTTAGAGCACTCTTGGAAAACTCTAGCATTGGAAAAAGAAAGGAAAAGGAAGGACAAGGAAGCGAAGAGAAGTAAAGATCAAGAGAGGAAGAGTTGGATCAAGTGGCTACAATGAGATTACTTGCAGGTATTGAGTTGCATGTATAATTTCCTTGGTGATTTTGGCATGCATGGTACATGCATGTGTGTATTTGGTTCTCTTGATGTCACTGGCATGTTTGTTCCCTGGTGTGATAGTGGTTTCATCTTTGCCTTACCATTTCTAGATAGCCATGGTGTGATGGGGTTCTTTTACTTGGTTGAGCTTTGGATTTTCGGATGGTTTTGGAACCAGATGAGGTTGTCTCTGGAAAATTCCTAAGGGCCTAGGAATCCTTTGACTGGTAATGGTGGGATACATAGTAAATCCTAAGGGTGGAGATGGGAAAATTCCTCAACGTATTGGTGAAGAAATCTGGTGGCATCCAAGCTTGTTTAGGGCCTAGTGATCCCTTGACCGGTTTTGGCAGGATTGCAGTAAAGCCTCGTAGTGTATGTTTCTTGTTTCGCCTAGGAATCCTTTAACCAATGCTAGTGCAATGCAGTAAATCCTAGTTGTATAAATGAGGGTTTCAAGCCTAGAAACCCTTAACCAGTAATGGCGAGATATGCGGTAAATCTTGATGAAACTCTTTTTATTTCTTGTCAGCCCCACATTCATGCTTGGAAAATGGCACGAGGGTGATTGGCTGAAAGAAAGATTTGGTTCAATCCAATTTATGGTTGGGTGGTACGTGGAAGTCCCTGACTTGGCTGACTTTTGCATATGTTAGTTGTTATCATCAAAGAATTGATCATCTAGCCTAATTTACTAGATGGATCGAAGTACACCATGTAAAGCCAATTTTCCCATAGTAAGATTGCTTTCACTGTGAGAAATTACTTAATAAACCACATTTGTTAAGTAATTTATAGTTAAAGCCATGAAGAATGATTGAATAAATCATTATTTATTTGACTTTTTTCTAGGAGTAATTAATTAAACCATTGTTCAATTATTATTCCTTGTCATATTTGAGCCAATCATGAAAAATAAACAGATAAATAATTAATTATCTTATTTTTCTCTAAGAGCAATTAATTAATCACTAATTAATTATTATTCTTTATCAAATTTGACTAAATCCCTAAGGAATAATTAAATAAATCCTAATTTATTTATTATTCCTTAAATAATTCCTTGAGATGATAAATAAATCATTTATTTATTTATTATTTCTAAATAAAAGTTTAAATACTTTTTCCCTCCTATACAAATATAATAAAATATTCGAGGTGGTTATTCCAAGAATGGGATCAATAATATTTTATTATTTCTCAATATTTGAGGATAACTCAATATTTTGTTATAAATATAAGGGTTTTCCATTCATTATTCACTTTCGATTATTTCCATTGTTGCACTCATTATTGTAAATTTGATTATTTTCATTATTGCACGACATATTTTTGTTGGGTTTACACATTATAGAGGAGAGAGACTCTACACAAGCTGAAGATGTTTGAGGATAGCCAAGAACCCATCCCATAGAGGGGGACTGGTAACATTTATTTGTTCCCTTCATACGTGTAATAATAAAACTATCCTTTGTATCTCTGATTTCCATTAGATGATTGGAGTTATTACTCTTTATTTTTGTTGTTTAATTATGATTATAGCATAGATCTAAACTTTGGTAGGTTTTGTTTCTATCATTTGCTGCAGATCTACAATGTTTCGCAACCATTTATATTGTTGAGATTTTTTTTCATGCACAGTCTTAAGTGGGTTCTTTTCGTACATATTTGAGGAGAAAACACTACAACAAAATTGGGGACTCTGATGGGTTTTATACTTCAAATCCCAAAACCTAGGTGACATTCGATTTTTAGGTTAGGCTTTATTCTTCTTTCAATTCTATTAATGTTTCCTAGTTTTTTAAATTTTTGACTTCTGCAATCTTTCTAGTCTTTTCTGCAAGTCACAGGGACCAGTTGCAACAAAGGCGACACTTTTTTTTCGAGATTTTCCAACCGAGATCCACGGAGTATAAATCACACTTTTTTGGCCAAAAAGTGTGATATGGAGGCTAGAGCACACTTGCCATCCCAAAAAGTGTGATCCCTACAGAAAAATAGGTCAATACTTGCGATTTCATGGTTTTAGAGTTTTTCTCATATTTATGGGTTTTGTAGAGAGCTGTCTGCTGCGTTATCTATCCTTTGTCTCATCTACTTAGGCCTTGATATACTCTGATTTACTCATTATAAGAGGAGTTTAGCTAAGTGAGTAGTCTGAGTTTTTGTAGCACTTTCAGCCACATTTTCTATATTTATACCCTTCTATTTCAGATCTGTAAAGATAGGTTGTCACCATCCATAGTCTCAAATTTAAAATTGTTTGGTCATTGGCCTTAGGGTCCCACCGGTTGCGCTAGGTGTTTCACCCATCTCCATATATTTTTGCATCAATCTTCCCCTCTGGTTTTTGTTGTTGCTACACCACTTTCCAACAGCTTAGTGTCACTTGATCCCAATCACATAGAAATTTAGATCTCTTGACCATTTTAGTGTAGTTTTCATTGATTTAGCCACCAACCAGCATAGTGTTTGAAATCCCAGTTTGGGTTTGTTTTAGTTAATTTTTTTGCTGTTCATTTTCTATTGTTAATTTCAGTTTATTTTAAACAAGCTTTTTTCTTTCTTTTTTTACAAACATGATCTAGGCCTAATCAATAAATACACTTTCACACACAAGCACACCTTAAGTGAAGGGCACTTGGTTTACACTACCAAGCCAAGACTTAACATAATAAATTTATCTCCCCTCATCAAGACAAAGGAATATTGTTGATCTCCCTTCACCATTTCTATGTCATATGTGTCTTACCACCATCGTGCCACCTAGGTGTTTATGACAGAGACTATTAGGCCTTCATCCCCAATTTCCACTTATGCGTATTACCCCTCCCCATCAGGTTCAAGTTCATAGCCCTCCAAGTCCCCACACTGACTCTTCTCATGCTTCATCCCATTCCTCATTTGATTCTAAGCCTCCTTCACCACATATCATCACTATGTCTAGACCCATAGATAGTATAGGAATCCAACATGGTGTTGGATCCTATTCTATCCCAGTGGTGACATCAAGCGAAACGGTCTCAGGGACCATTTCGGCAGCCCCCGTGCTCCCCTTTATGGCTAGGTTAACTCTACCAGATTTTAACTAGATTTTAAAGGACCCCATATGCCATGGTGCTAGTTGGCCTTCTATGTTGACTAAGCTTCCATTAGATATCCCAAAGTTTGAGGGTAATTTTGGAGAGGATCCTACCAACCATGTTCGATCCTTCCACATGTGGTGTTCATCTAACTCCATAACTAATGACTCCATTTGTCTTCAACTATTCCAATGCACACTCATTGGAGATGCTGTAAAATGGTATGTAGACCAACCCTCCACATCTCATTCCATTTTCACGACACTTGCTAAAATGTTCCTTTCATATTTCCAGTTACCTCTCTATTACGACACTAATATGGAGCTATTGACCTCATTTCGTTAGTCCTCTGCCACTCACTTATCCAACCATGTTCAAGAATGGCATCAAAGGAGGAGCACATGTTGTGCCCCGCCCTTCGAAGACTGTGTCTATCTAGATTTATTTCTTAGGATCCTTCTAACACCCATTAGAAGGATTTTCATTCTAGACCTCCCTCATCCTAGAAGTACAAATGCACCAGGGGCATCTCATGCCATCGATGATATCGTTGGATTCCTTTCACACTCTTCGCCATATACTCAGCAAAGTTATGGCTACCAGCAAAGGGGCACCAGTTCCTCGAACATTTATGCCCCTCCTGCTAACAACATGTTTCCGGTGCCCTAACCCATCTACTAAATTGTTTCTCGTCCTTATGCACAGCCTAGCACTTCAACCCCTCAAGCATTAACGCCACAACCTCCCATGCATCCTCAGCCCTAGCAATCACCTAACCCTCAAGGTCAACTGTTTGCACAGAAGAGTGTGACCAATCCCCAAAATTTGAAGAAAAAGAATAAGGGGAAGGGTAACAAGGGTAATGAGGGTAATCAATGTAACTAGCCTAGTGAACCCTAGGGGAACCAGCCTAACACCAACAACCAACAACATGGAAACCAACCCAAGAAAAACAAGGTTATTCGTACGAACAAGACATGTGCATGTTGTGGTGTACATGGCCATTATACACATGAGTGTCCTCTCTTACCTCAGATGTGCCAAAGGTGGGAAGCTCAAGCAACTTCTAAAGGTCAACATTTGCCTTGGAATCTTGCAACATCTCAACTAGGAGTGCTTATAAATCCTTTCCCTCAGCAAGGATTTGTTGCTGCTCAACCTCAACTAGGTCAAGCAACCATCACCCCCAACTTTATGGTTCTAGTGACTACTAGATCCTTATGATGAACTCTGATGAGGTTAACCCCTCCAATATCAACCGCCAAACTCGGTCTCGTAATAAGACAAGCCCTCAACTTTGTCTCAACTGAGTCCAAAACTAAAATATCTGCTGAGCCTCTTATGACACCAAACGGTCTGTTACAGAACCTTCAACGTAAATTTGAGGCCATTCCTAAGATCCCAAAGGGACCATTACGCAATAATGCGACTTCTAACAATGCTGCCCATACATATATTATAGTAGACAACTTGGCACAATCACTTGCTACCATGTCGATGTTGGAAGTCCTCCAGTTGTGCCCATATCAAAAGAAAGCTCTACTAACTTCCTTGGGTGTAGTAGATCCTTCTGACGATCATTTAATTGTCTTCCCAATTGATGCATCAAAACATCCCCCATTGCCTTCATTTGTTGCTTTCCAAATACCAGTCCAAGTCCATAATGCCATCATCTCCTGACACATTATTGATGAAGGTGCATCCACCTATGTGATGTCCACTACTTTTTGGAAACAACTCAAGTCACCTGAGTTTTCCCCCTCCACCATCACTTTGCGTGCTTGGGATGGATACTCTTCCCAGCACCTTGGCATGTACCACAACTGTCTAGTGACCCCTGTGGGCAAGATTGTCCATGTCGACATTGAAGTCATTGATGTCCCTTTGGATTAAAATATTCTCTTAGGTCGTAGTTACACATATGCCATGTCATCCATCACATCTGTGGTGTTCCGCATGATGTGATTCCCCCATGAAGGGAAGATCATCACCATCAATCAGTTAACTTACTACAAGCCAACATCTGTGACCTCCCTCGAGTCCATTATCTCATTGGTGTTTGATAAACAGCCTTCAACTCCTCCCACTAGTGTTTCACCTAGAGTCTATAAAGATTCCTCATTGTTGGGTGCTTTCCCTGGTCCTCCCCCTCCCATATCAAAGCCTAACTCTATGAGTCTTTACATGTTACAAGTGTCACAGGCTACTCTGAAGTAGTCTGGTACATCCGATCAACAACCAACTTGTCATCACCCTATTGTTTCCATCCCGTCTGATCCCTTTGGCTCCAGCCCCTAGGACCTCCTCCATTTCTGGGTGCCTCTTCTATGTTTCCACTAGGAACTGTTCCTCTAGGTCCCAACCATCCAAGAGCAATTCTGTTAGGACATTACCCTGTAGGCTGGATACCTTTCTTATTTCTGCCTCTGGGAGTATTTTTCTGTCCCTATCATGGCTTCACAGGTCCTTCCTAACATGACTTTAGGGATCCCAGTATGGTACATAAATCCCCCTACAAGCATTCCGCATGGTCAACTACAACCTTATCATGATTTGACCCCAGTTCAACCGATCTATACAACCCATGCCGCTGCTTTAGTTCTATCACAACCTCAACAAGAAACCACTCGTGTTACGAAAGGATCTAGACAGGGGGAAAGATAAGAGGAAAGAACCTAAGGACAAGGCTCCCCATGCTACTCCATCCCCTAAGGCCCCAAATCCATCACCTCTGTGTGCCTTGTGTAAAGGGTTTGGGCATGCCACCGAAAATTGTCCTGAACTTCCTCAACTTAAACCTTTGGTTCATGAAGTGTTCCCTGAGTCAAATATCCTAGAAGTCCATGTTAACCTATCGGGCCCACCCAAGAAACTCATTGTTTACCAGTGAAACAAGGTTAGGGATAAGATAAGGAGAACTTATAGATTGGAAATTATCATGATTGTCATCAGATTTAGGATTCATCTTAGAGTCAAAATTCTGCAACGAAATGTGAACCAATTGCTGGATTTTTTCATTCAAAAACATCCAATCAACATCTCTCTTTGTAAGTTCACAACAAATATGAACAAAACTAGTAAACAAATCCTTTAATGATTATTTATGTTTCATTCTAAGATTTTTTATCATTTTAAAAACATATTTAAAATCTTACTTATCAAGGGCTTGACAAAGCTCACTAATGAGTTGTGAAAACGAGTGGATAGAAGTGGTTGGCAACGTGTGGCACCATTGCTTGACATGACCTTCAAGCATGAGGTTAAACAATATTCCAATAACATCTTTACAATGTATTTTGTTAGAGTGACAGAAGTGTAGAACTTGAATCATGTGTCCTAGTATAGTTGTCTGACCCTCGCCATCAAACTTACACTATTAAAAGTGATAGATAATTTCCATGGGCATTGAAATATTTAGACTTTTAGAAACATAACCCAGGATAGAGATTTAGAACGGAGCCATTTCCATATATGAAACTAACTCTAGGCTCAAAGGGTTCAGCTTGTCATCTAGCCCTCCTTCTAGCATATTAATGGAATGTACCACCAATATTTAGGGTGTCTCCCCGATGTGAAGTCCCAACTAGACCTCACACCATTTGGGATAAGAGCCCCACCTGATATGTGGACCTAGATGCCACCATGCACGTTTCGCTCTTGACTACCAAATGAAAATATTTCATAGTGAGGAAAAGAATGAAATGTTTGTACAATGAAACAAAGTCATCCCAAGATTGGAAAACTATAGAAATAGATACAAGAAAGTCACAATAGCAGTAAGAAAAAGTATGCCATGAGAAGGATCAGTTAGCCAAAACCCACCCATACATACATGAACAAGAACATGCCTGAGGTTAATTACAAATTGGTTCACAATAGATCACTGACATGGCATGGAATAATCAAGCACAAATTTGAAAGAAAACATAAATGCCACAACTACAAGCCAGTCCATAAGATATGTTTGTATGAAAGCACACATACAAATAGAGTGAAAATAAAAGACAACCAATACAACCGCTATGAGTAAGCATGGGAATCAATGCCATAAATAAATAACAACTTATTAATGTTGCTAAAAATAAAAGTACAAATATTTTAGTTCATCAAAGCCCAACAGTCAAACATGGGTTGCTCGTACCATTATCCAATGCAACCCCTAGCCGCACTACAACTCCCCCTTCTAGCTTCTAAGAGTAGAGTGCCTCTAGCTCTCAAGCACAAATAAACTATCTACTATTGGTCCTGGCTCAAGTTCTAAAATTCCTTTACAAATGAGGCATGAGGGTATATTTATAAAAATGAGGAGGGTAACCTTTCACCTTCTCCTATGACCTCTCATCTACCCTCATGAATCTTGACCTTATGTATTCCTTGTGGTTGTAGTCACACTTCCTAGTCATAGTCACCTTTGTATTCACATTCATAATTTCTAGTGACAGTTGTAATTTCAAATTGCAACTTGGCTTGGTCACATTCAACAAGAATCATCTTAGTCGCAAGTCACATTTGTAGATGGTTGTGAGAAAGTCGTAAATCACATCAGCAGAGGCTAGTCACAAGTCACATTAGAAGAGGATGGTCACAAGTCGCATTAGTAGAGGTTAGTCGTAAGTCGTATTAGCAGAGGCTAGTCACAAGTTGCATCAACAGAGGCTAGTCACATCTTCAAATCATAGTGTTGGTCACAAATCCTCTTCATAGTGTTAGTCACATATCCTCTTGAGAGTGTTGGTTGCATCTTCAAGTCATAGTGTTGGTCGCATATTCAAGTCACAATGTTGGTGACTAATGACCTAAGGAAGAAAGAAGGGAAATATAGTCATAGGTTGCAATGATAGAGGCAGGTAATGACTACTGGCTATGGAAATAATGATTAAGGGCCAGAGAGTCATTTTCATTCTCAAAGTGTAAGTTTCTATCTTAGCTGGTAGTGGCGAACAATGAAGGTTCAAGTCTGAGAAGAAATTGTAGTTTATGCCAGAGGTGTAGTGATTGCAAGGAAAGGACACTTTGGAGAGTGAGGGCATTAGAGGGATATGCAAAGGATGAAGAAGGATAGAGCCTAGGCAAAAAAGATAAAGGAATAATATGCATATAAATCTGAGGTTTAGGGAACACAAAGGATCAAGGAATATGAAGAGACATAGGAAACGGTCATAATAAAAAAACACAAGGATAGGGAGGCTGAAAATCATAAAACCAGTGGCTATTCGCAGGTTGCAGATTACTAATTAATCACAAATTTGATTTTTATGGCCAAGTTGCAAGTAGGAATGTGAATTGAGGGGACTTACGAGGTGAGAGTGAGTTGTAGGTTGTATAGAGAGAATAGGTCACAAGAGAGGATGGATTGTGAGGTCATGGAGAAAACAGGCTGCAAGGTCACATAGTATTCTAAGTCACTAATTGGAAAAAGAGGATAGGTCACATATGCCATTGATTTTTCTAATCACAATTTTGCAACTATGTAACCATGCAACTTGGGGGGTAATAGTAGGTCATAGGGTCACATGAGGGAGAAAGTCACAAAGACCATTAGACTTTGAAGTTGCGACTTCATGACTTTAAGGGGTTAAGGATAGCTCAATCAAGTCATTAAGGCTAAGGAAAGTCATTGACCATCATTTTATACCTAGTCACAAGTCGCATGGTCACAAAAGGGGAGTGGTCATGAATGGAGAGGTCGCAAGGTTGTAGAACAAACCAGGTCACATAGATCATTGACCTTCTAGGATTTGATCTTACAATTAATGAATGGTCAGTCGCAAATCACAACAAAAGGTATATCTCAAGTCGCATAAATCGATAGGTCACAAGGTCGCACAAGAGACTAGATCACAAAGGTTATTGACTTTTCTAGTTGCAATTTTGTGACTAAGGGATCTAAGAAAATCATAAGTCGCACAATGGATTAATGTTGCTATTGGTGGATCTGTGACTTGATAGAGACTGAGATCAATGACTAGGAGAACTTAGATCTTTTAGCTTTTAGGGTATAATTTTCTAAGTTCTAAGGAAACCCTAAATAAGTAATCACGGAGTGAAACTATAAGAGGCCATTAGTAAAGGATGGTAGAGAGAGCCTAGTATGGGGGGGTTCAAATTCATTATTGCATGTGGACTTAGGTGTGGATGAAGCACGGTTTACCCCTATGATAGTATGCCAACAGTGAACTACAGATGTCTTGTGTTGCATATTATAAACCTTGACATAACGGTAGTTGCTTCTTCTTATGAGTTGCATCTTGATGGTGATGAATCTTCTGACCCAGTTGCATCCTTATCCAAACCCTGGGACATACAAAAACACAATTAAATACCAAAACAACATACTCTCTACATAAATAAATAGGCATGAAGGAATAATTCTTATACGATCCATGGCAGAATGAATGAATGCAAATTCCCTAAACCTTAGTGTCGAGTGTGAACATATAAAAAATCCAGCCTCAATGAACATATAAAAAATCCAGCCTTGAGTTATTAAAGGTAACTAATTGGTTCAAGCCACAAAGATACATCTTAAGACCTTGAAAAGCATGAGGAGACCTAAAATTGGGATATTTATGCTAAAAAAATGGGTTTTGTTGTAGTGGCTACAACAGGTGGTTGTATGGTGTTGATAAAAGTAATATTGGAAATAATTTTCATATATTGGACTTCAATTTCCAAATTAGCTAAAGGAATATATATATCTATATCTATTATATATATATATATATATATATTATATATAATATATAATTATATATATATATATATATATATATATATATATATATAGATATAATATAAAGATTATATATATATATTTATAATAGATAGATAGATAGATAGATATATATAGCTTTATCTTCCTTTGGTATGGGACTAGAAAAATCAAAGGTTGTGAAATGGTCAAGTATAGCTCACCCAAAATGTTTAGGAGGTTGGAGAGTAGAGAATAGTTTCTTCAATAAATCCCTAGAAATTAAGTACCTTTGGATGCTAATATTTATTTAATCTTTATGGGGCAGAGTAATGTACTCTAAATATTTGAGGGGACTATCAATTATAGAATGGTTTTATATGCTCAAGAAGATAGCTAGTAATAGGTCTATTGTATGTAAATATTTTGTGGATACTTTCCCCATGATTGGTCATTGGATAGCTTTGAAGATAGGCAATGACAAATAAGTAAATCTTGGGGAGATAGGGGTAGGTGAAAATTATAGGCTATCACAAAATATTTGAACTAATTGTAGGAGAAGGTCACTACTCCATATGGGATATCCACTCCCCTAATATTTCTTCCTTTGGCAGGAACATGTGACTCTCTACAAAACAAATAAGTCTAGAGGTAGGTCTGGCCAATGAATGAAAATCATATACTGACATTTTAGTCTCTACGTTTATTTGTGTTGTTCTAGAGGTGAAAGACCCATTAAAATAGTATTTAAACCTAGCTATATGCAATTTCACTACAAAATTGGGATACAAGACTTGGCATGAAGCTAGATATCTAGAAGAGCATAAGTGGTAGTTGGAGTGCTTGTGGAAAATCCATGCTCCAATCAAAACAAAAGTTATTCTTTGGTTGGTGCTCAACAACAATATTTATCTTGAAAAAATCTACTAAAAAATAAGTTGGAATGGTCCCAATTGGTGTCATCTCTGTAAACTATTGAATTCAATTTTATATCATTATTTTAAAATGACTTGTATTGTAAATAATAATCGAAAAATAATTTATATATAAATTTTGATAATATCAAATTAAATTAAAAATGTAAGTGTGAGTATTATTTATTCTTGTAATAGAAGGTTGGTAATATTGTCTATGATTTTGACTCAATAACTTTAATATTAGAGAGTACCTTTACCCAATCACTATTTATTCAAAATCGAATATGCTTATAGTTTAAAAATATTATTTACAATAGTTTAAAATTTATAAAATAATGAAATAACTAATATAAATTCAATAAAACTCCAAAAAAAAATAGAAAGAGTCTTGTATATAATGTATTTTACTATTTTTACACATAATTAAGTAATTTTATATTAATTATATCTATAAGTATATTTATTTTAAAATTATATTTTTAGAAGTTAAATTTAAATTTACTTATTTTATTAGATAGATGGTAGGGATTTAACTTTTGTAGAATATTCTAGAGTATCCTTAATAGACACTAACATTTATTTCCAAAATAATTGTCTTTTTTATCTTTTTAATTAATTTGGTCAATTAAAAATACTATCATATGAACAAGTTTCATATGAAATGAGTTATGGTTGTTTGGGCATGTGGTATTAATAAGTCACGGTTTTGGACCATAATATTGTAACAAAGTGTATTTACAAATTAAGAATGTCCATCATAAAATGAGATAAATCTCCATAGTTAAGAATCTATATATATATATATTATATATATATATATAATATAATATTATATATAATATATATATATATGTATAAGGTTATATATTTACTTCTTTTTATTATTAATAATTAATATTATTATTTTAAATAAAGTTATTCTTATATTTTTTAAATTCTAACCACTTGAGATGAAATAAAATAGGTGATTTTTTTGTGCTTATTATACATTAATATCTATTTTACCAATTATTTAATTAATTTATAACTTTACTTCCATATTTAATAAAAAATTGTATAATTAATATAAACAAATGTAGGCCATTTAAATATGATTAATTTATATAAATATGACCATGGTGTGATAACATTTTCAATCTTTCTTTACTTTACCACTACAAAACCAATGGTTTCCAATAACATTATCATTTTTCTTTACTCCTTGACAAAAAAACCTTGGGTTTCAATCAATGTCATCCTTTGTGAGACCATGACACCTTTTTCATTTGATATCAATATTCCATTCCCCATTGATTTTGTCTCTGAAAATGACATTGCTCCCCACAATTAAGGGGTATATCTTTGCAACATACCTACCATTAAAATGGTGAAATGATTTTGAGTCTAAAAAAAAAACATTTTGTTGACTAGATTCCCACGTGTTTGGGTGGACTCGTCACTATCAATCCTCTTTTGCCAGTGAAAGATTGCTCCATGAATATGTACTAAGTGGGTGCAATTATTAATATCCAATGGCATCCAACACTACAATGGTTCCCTACCATCCAACACTGGAATGGTTCCTTACAACATATCCAGCACTACAATGGTTCCCTACCATCGCCTCTAGCCTTTTGTTGTCCATGTCCTTTCTTAGTTGTATTGAACTTCTTGTAAGGGACTACATTTTCTTTCTCACTCGCATCTTGAGGTCTTCCTCATTTTGGTGCCCATTTTCCTTTAGCTTTCTCATTTTCTTTCAAGTCATGCTTAGGCTCAACTTTGCACTTCGGCTGCTCATAATAATGTTTCAACATTCGGATGGCCTCCTCCAATGATCTAGGCTCATCGAACTCAATTCATCTTTGTATGCTAATGGCATTCTATTGATGAATATTTGAACCTTGGCCTTCTCTTCCTTGAGGTAAGGCACATATCTCAATAGCTCTAAGAACCTTCTAGTATACTCATCATATATCATAGAAAACATTCACAACTCATAAAAAACCTTATCTCTATCATCAAAGTATCTTTCCGAAAAATACTTCTTCTTGAAGAGTGATCCAGGTGGATCTTGGTGGCCACCCACCTATCCCATTTGGAACCCCACAATTGTCTCTTTTAGTTTTCCAATTTCCTTAATTGTAGCACAATTTACTATTTTTAGCACCTTTTCGGGTCGTGAACTTCTGGAGCTGTTTTGAGGCCCTAAACGATGTTTATTGGGAAATCTAGGAGCAACATGGGTCCATGGCCCTATGTTTCTCTTCCCAAAGTTATAGTGCTCAGATGGATCTTTCTAATGAGCTATTGTACACGTCAAACGAAGATCGGGTGCCAAATTTATGATCCGGGGAAGTTGATGTACCAATTTACCCAAAACGAGGCCCACAATTTAACGTTTCATCTTCTAGGGTGATGGTAGCTTTATCTCTGAGAAGAGATGTGGTGGCTACATGCCTCTGAACTCTATGCCTTTCAAATTCATGCCAAGTTAATTCATCCTCATGTATACCTTTAACATTCTTCACATCTTCCCACCAAATATCTACTTTACCTTTGAGATCGAAAGTGGTTAGCTTTACTTTCATGTTTTCTAAATAATCATGTAATCTGAGGAATTTCCTGATACCAAGAAACGCCTGTGCATCCTGTGATTTCTTCATCTCTCCATCAGAGGTAGGTGGATTTTCTTTCTTAAACTCATCCAGAAAGCATTCCCTATTACTCCTCCTATAAGGATGAAAATGATGACAATCATGATGCATGTCCGAACCAGAAGTAGAATAGTACCTGTTTCCATCACCTCTCCTATTTGAAGTTTCCAACAACCTACCATTTATGATTATGTCATCTCTATCCAACCTGTGACCACCATAATACATGCTTCCATATGCCTCATTAGTTCTATCCTCCTTCTCATGGCTGATCTGAAGTGGTCACTATCATTGCAATTCTGGCAAACTCTGAAGTAGTATTGCATTAAAATCTACTTGTTTCTCTTGTGCCTACATTATTTTGTCATTGTGCGCCTTACAACTCCTTATTTCTTCCTTCAAGCCTCTCAATGTATCTACCAAATCAGAAGAAATCCCAAAACAATGTTGCTCATCTGATTCATGGAGAGAGTCTTTGTAGTCTACCATCTTGCTAGCCATTTTGATCTTTCTCCTATAAGGCATACTATGTCAACTAAACCAAATCACAATAAACCAACATAACTTATCATAGTTTGGGGAGGATATATCATCAAAAAGATCATTAAATCAATGTGATACATGTATAACATAATCATAATAGCATATAGACATATGATACATAAGCACATAACCATGTAACCATCAGTATAGCTAGAGTCCAGTCATCAATACACAATAATGTCAACTACACACATACCATGACTACATGCATGACGAAAACAACCATAAAACCAATGTATACTTGACCACATGCAAACATTAACATCCATAAGCAATGTGTAATTGACCACACACATGCACGAACACATATGATCAAGCATGAATGACAATACTTGTAACCAAACCTACAAGAATGATACATGTAACCAAGCATGCAATAATGTAACCAAATGTATGGGAATGTAACCAAGAATACAAAATGATACATGTAAGCGACATATAGAAACATGTAACTAGTCATACACTTATGACAACATGCTTCACACAATGACATCCTTATCCCCATTGTGATATCACTGCAACCATGACCAAAACCATGCATATGCAACAAGAACTTATACCACAATGATGACTAACACATGTATAAATGACATGAATGCACGACAAACACATCCACCCAAGGAGAGCACAACCATGCTCTAATACCAATATGTAACCACCCTCTTCCCACATCTACCCAAGTAACTAGCCAAATGGGATAAACATGCGACGAGAGAGGCCACTATGAAGGGATTAAACCTCCTTAGTGACCTTCAGGAAATGGAATCGACAGAACACATCAACCATACCTTCCACATCAACAACAACACATACATTAGACATCTCAGCTACTCAGACATCCTTGCCCTAGGTCCCACTAATATTTTAGACCTCTTGACCTCTGGACGCTCTCCTGCTATGGACATTCTAGTGTCTAGGGGCCTCTACACGCTCTCATGGGCCTACAAGCTAGCGTCCAAGGACTTTTCCTAATATACCTATGCCAGTGTCCGTGGAATTCAAGGCACTTTTCTAGCCCAGAATTTCGGCCACCGCCCAAAACTTGTTATAAATTTCAAAATCCATCAAGGACATGATGACAAGGCTAATGAACCAAAAACAAACCTTGAGACTCGGCCTGACCATCCCCAACCTAGACTGACATTCTATCAAACACTTGGCATCAATGCAACTTACAGGACTAGGATACAAGATAGAGAATGAATGACTAAAAATTCTTTCGAAACATGATAAGAAGGATCACCACCTTCTCCATTGAAATTTCATAACATCAATTAGGTCTTGCATCCATCATTTTAACAATTACAAGTAAATACATGAAATGACCATGAGATGAGCCAATCAATTAACCATGTTTATAACCAACATAAAACCATGTAAATAACAAAGATATAGCAACCATTAAATCCACATATAAACTAATGAAAAGTAAAGAGAACTTAGCTTTCATTAATCATAGGCAAATCTAACCAGGTTCAAGACTTCCACATACTACCCACCATAGAAAAGATTGAAACAAATATTTCTTTCAGCCAGTCACCCCTATGCCATATTGCAAGCATGAGTGTGGGATCTCATGGATAAACCAATCCATAAAAAACCAAAGGAATCCAAAGGTTAAACGACCTCCACACTCACTAAACCATGATCACACCAAAATAGTGCTTTGATCACAACCAAACTGAACTTGGAATGCCATTTAGAATCCATTACTATCATTGAGGAATTTTTTGTCTCCTTGTCTCTTAGGCTTTACTGCAATCCAATCTCGGATCACTAGGCCCTAAACTGAGACCAATCTCTTGGGATTTACTGCAATCCAAACTTGGATCACTAGGCCCTAAACTGAGACACATCCCTCAGGCTTTACAATGCATCCTTCCAAAATCAGTCAAGGGATTATGTTATAGCGGCTACAAACACCCTCCAAAATTTTGGCCTGCACCCAAATTTGGAGCCTCCCTTGACAGTTTCACTTGATGGTTACATACACTCGGGTTCACTCTGGGAGCTCGTGTGAGTCTTCGTACCCAGCTTGCTTGTTTATTCCACCCAATATTTTGCATGTTGATGTCAATGTCTTTCTTGTTACCATGTTCTAGTCATGCTCAAGGTCTTCGCTTCATGTGTACATGTTATGTTCTTTATGAAAAAAAAAATTCACTAACACACGGAGTCACATTCACTTTTGCATAAGCATCATCACAGTCGATCAACAATCAATCACGAGTGTCACGCTTGTTGCTTACACCGTTGGTCAGTCATGTTGAACATGTGTGTCTAGTTTGTTTGAGTCATCTCGTTGTCAAGTCATGAAGGTGTGTGTTGTAAGATCACATTTGAATCTTTCACTCATTCACACACTTAGTCATTTTGTTGAAGTTCTGATGACTAGACTCCCCTCTGATAGCTGGACCATCACTCCACCATCGACTCAGTCGGCTATCACTAGAACAACACAGAAGCACCAAGAAAGTCATTTCAAGTTGCACTGCCCGCAAGAAATTCAATCAACCTTCATGCTCACCACCCAAAGAGTTGGACATGGCACCCACACTGGGACTAACTCCCCTCAGATATTGCGTAGAGGTTGTTGACCTTACCCACTGTACTGATTGAGGAAATTGTACAAGCAGATTAGATAGTCACCCACTATCGGTCCCTATCTCCCTCTAGGAAAAATTGTACAGTTTTCCTAGTGATTCCTCGTGAGAGTTGACCGACTACTCATCTAAAAAATTGCGCAGTTTTCATGAGTAGGCTTTCTGCTTCCCTGCAGCCTGCTCTATTCAAAAATTGTACAGAGATGATCACCAGGCCAACCTCCCAGCCTCAGTGTAGTTTCTCTTACCAGCAGCTCCCAATAGCAGATTGACTGTTCCCTCAAGGAATTGTGCAGTTTCTACTGCCAGGCTCCCGACAGCTGACTGCTAGTTCCCCTTGGGAATTGTGCAGTTTCTATTTCCAGTGACTTAGTAGCCAGCTACTGGTTCCCTCTAGGAATTACGTAGTTTTGACTGCTAGGCTTCAACCAGTTCCTCCAAAAAACTGTGTAATTTCTACATGTTGATCCTCCATGCAGCCCGGCTTGTTCCTCCAGATAATTGTCCGAATTTTGCTATCAATCCCTTGCTTCCCACTCTTTCCAGAAAATTTGCATATTCTGTCTGCCTTGCCTTCCTACAGCCCAGACTATCCCTCCCAAAATTTGCGCAGATTTTCCTTCGAGCTGAGCCAAACCTCGCGGACAGTCATTGTCATCTTGGATTCCCGTCTTCATCACCCAATGACTCTTGTGTAGTTTTTATCAGTAGTGCTTGGAGTCATCATCCTACCTCACAACCTTGCTACCTCTCCTAGTCACCTACATTTGAAATGATCATGTGTCATGGTAGACTAGGAGGTTTTTGGATTTCATGTTGTCTTGTCATGAGTGATGGCATGTACAGGTACACAAACAAACATGGTGTGACGACGAATGGGATGAATGGAGGGAGCACATGCAGAAGGACAGGTTCACCAACAGATGAACAAATGATGCATGTGAAGAAGTGTGCTCACAAACAAATGATCATGCAAAAATGTGTTCTGAGATGGACAGATGAGCAAACATGCAAGATGTGCTCATGGACGGACGAATGGATGAACATGCACCTTTCGCGAACATATGAGCCTGTCAAGCCTTCTAACATAAAAGAAGAGAGAAATGTGCCAAAGCAACATCAAGTGAACCAATGACCATTGAAGACTCCGTGCACTTTACCATGTGGAGGTGAAATTGTGACACACCATGAAGACATCCATCACCCAACAACACTACAGCTCGACATGCACTCTAGCAGCAACATGAATGTACTAACACTGTCATGTCGAGTCATGTCATGAGTCATGCTGTCCAAATATCCACTATGGGCCATGTTGTCAAATCAATGTAATGTAACGTGGAAGTCTAATAGACCCACTTGTTGTACAAAGAGTCATGTAAAGTCAAAAAGTCATGGAAGTCAAATAGTCATGATGGAAGTTGAACAACCACAAGGGTCAATTTCACCCTTGGCTATAAATACCCCCTCATTTGTACATGCAAAGGACTTTTCATCTCAGCTCCTCCCACATAGCTAAGAGAATCTGTAATATTTTCTTTTAGGAGTAAGTAGTGGATCCAATGCCCCGCGCACAAGGTTAGTGATATATGGTGTAATGATGTGTCTTGGAATTTTCGCTTAATTCAAAATCTTTCTAACATGCCAACACATTTTCACACACGTATTGTAGTTGTTGTAAGACTAATCTTGAACACTTGTAATGCATGTTGCTTTAGCCTCTGTTAAACACTTGAACTTATTTCACTTGTTGTAATACATAATCCGTTAATGAAAATGTGTTGTTTATGTTGTTAATGTTGTCTCGCACATGGTGGCTACCTCCCCGAACACCTGACAAACCTCTCACATAAAACTTGTTGTAGAAATCGTTGTACTCATGCAAACTCATCCATTGAGTGTTGTACGTGTTACCTTCCCTTGTGTGTTGTCACTATTGCATTTGTGTGTACTGCTCCTCCGACAGCTATGGATGTCCTATTGTGTTGTGTGTTCCTAGAAGAGTTGGAGCTTCCTCCCAACCAACGTGGCACTCGCTCCCACCCTCTCCCTTTACAGTGAAAGAACCATTGACATAAGTAACAATAGCAATCACCAGGCATGTGAACATCACTTCTTGAAGACAATGCAAACCACTCTCTTGTGCTGACAAGCAAGAGTTGAGGCAAATCCTTAAGACAATGGCAACCAAACCATCATACCAGATGGGACTCCCACACCAAATGGTGTGAGGTCTAGTTGGGACTTCATACCAGGGTGATCCCCTGAATGTTGGTGGGTCTAGCACTGTCAACAGATTCCTAGGCCTTTGGGAATGAACCTTGAGACCACCTCTGTTCTGAATTCTAAAATCCATCCAGCAAACCAAATCTCAAAACCGAGATAAACATCCCAACACACCATGGCATCCATAAAAAGGAAAGGCTAGGATAAAAACCATTATCATGACCTGGCAAAACCATGCCACCAACAACAAGGGAACCATACACCAACATGCAAAGCCATGCATATCAAAACAAGCTAGGAAATCACACATGCAATCTGTTACCTGCAAGTATTCCTTCTGAAGTTTCCTGATCCTACTCTTCCTTCCTTCCTTTTCCTTGCCTATTTTCTTTCCTTTACCTAAAGCTAGAGTGCTCCAAGAAAGCTCTAAGTGACCAAGAGTGAGAGAGAGAGAGAGAATAATGAGAGAGCTCTAAAACTTGAACTAACAAAAGGTTACCAACTGATCCTCAGAAGCCTTTTTATTAACGAGGCCTTTATTTTCTTTATTTTCTATTATTTTCCTTCAATTTCCTCCTCACATGCAACCTGTGACCTTTCACCTTACTTTTCTCCTAATTTCCACTATTTTCATAATTAAATGTGCCAAAATGTCTTTTCGTCTTTTAATGCCTTAGCCTTAGCCTTTGCCAATTTCCTTAGTCATGAACAAATCTAGTGATGCCCATTAGGATATATTTTCCCAACATTCAATTTGGAATAAGTGTCCCTTAACCATGGCCTTATTTTCCTTTATTAAATTTTATTACATGGACTTTTCACGAGGGCTTTTACAGCTATCACAAAATCTTTGAACTAATTGTAGGAGAAGATCATTACTCCATATGGGATATCCACACCCATAATTTTTCTTCATTTGGCAGGAACATGTAACTCTCTGCAAAACAAATCAATCTAGAGGTAGGTTAGGCAACGAATGAAAATCATATGTTGACATTTTAGTCTTTATGTTTATTTGTCTTGATCTAGAGGTGAAAGACTCATTAAGCTAGTCTTTAAACCTACCTATAGGCATTTTCACTACAAAATTGGGATACAAGACTTGGCGTCAAGTTGTATATCTAAAAGAGCACAAGTGGTGATTGGAGTGCTTGTGGAAAATCGATGCTCCCATCAAAACAAAAGTTGTTCTTTGGATGGCTCAACAATATTTTTTTTAACTTGAAAAAATCTACAAAAAAGACTTTGTAATGGTTTCAATTGGTGTCCTTGTTTAAAACTACTAAATTTAATTTTATATCATTATTTTAAAATGATTTGTATTGTAAATAATAATGGAAAGTATTTTATGTACAAATTTTAATCATCTCAAATTAAATTAAAAATGTAAATATTAGTATTATTTATTCGTGTAAAAAAAGGTTGATGCTATTATCTATGATTTTGAATTAGTAACTTACTATCAAAGAGTATTGTTACCCCATCACTATTTATTCCAAACAAATATGCTTATAATTTTAAAATATTATTTACAATATTTTAATTTTATAAAATAAATGAATAATTAATATAAATTCAATAAAACTCCAAAAACATCAAAAATAAAAATAGGTTATAACACAATTTATTTACATATATTTAAGTAATTTTATAAATATTAAGTAATTTATAATAATTAGATTCTATAAGTATATTTATTTTAAAATAAGATTTCTAGAATTTTAAACTTAATTTATTTTATTAAAAGATAGTAAAATATTGTTATAGACCATATTTAATTTCCAAATAGTTATTTTAATCCTTTTTACATTAATTAGTCATTTAAAATACTATCATATAAACAAGTTTCATATGAAATGATTTATAATTCATGCCATTTAGCATGTGTAACAAATTGTATTTACAAATTAAAAATGTCCATCTCCATATTAAAAATCTTCTTATAATATTTTAAAAATTTAATATGTTTAAGTTATATATTATTTATTTTTTTATTAATAATTAATATTATTATTATTTTTGAATAAAATTATTCTTATAATAAAAATAGGTGTTTTTATTTTTTTTTTATTAAAAATACATTAATATCTATTTACCAATTATTTAATAAATTTATATTACTAATTATAGTTTCTAACTTTACTTCTATATTTAATAAAAAATTGTGTAGTTAATATAAACAAAGTTAAGCCACATATCTATGAAGTTTGAAAGATTTACAGTCACCACATATGACTAACATTGTTGGTGTGATAACATTTTCAACCGTTCTTTAACTTACCACTACAAAACAACTGGTTTCCAATAACGTCGTCATTTCTCTTTACTCCTTGACAACAAAACCTGGGGTTTCAATCAATGTCATCCTTTGTGAGACCCTGACAGCTTTTTCACTTGATATCAGTATTCCATTCCCCATTAATTTTGTCTCTGAAAATGACATTGCTCACCACAATTAAGGGGTATACCTTTGCGACATACCTACCATTAAAAAGCTGAAATGATTTTAAATCTGAAAACAAAACATTTTGTGGACTAGATTCCCATATGCTCAGGTGGACTCGTCATTATCAATCCTCTGTTGTCAGTGAAAGACTCCAAAAGTCTGAAAATTAAGGAGATTGCTCTATGAATAGTACTAAGTGGGTGCAATTATTAATATCCAATGGCGTTGCTGGATTTTTGGAAAAGAGCATCACTTTCAGTTAATTCATCTCCTATACATTGAAGTTAATAATTGACAGTACAGTGATGGCAAAAATGGAATACATTAATCATTCAAAAATGGAATACATTAATCATTCAATGATATAGTGATGGCAGAAATAGATATAATTTGAGAACAACCCTGAGGCCAATAATGTCCATTTAAACCCATTACGGTTCAATTATTCTCGCAGAGAAATCTATTAAAGTATTCGTTCTGTGCAGACATTAAAAATTGTGATGACCCTTTAGTGTGCAGACATTAAATATTGTGATGACTTTCTTAGTCTGCAGACATTAAATATTGCGATGACTTTTTTTTGTAGAGTACAGATTTTAGAAATATTTTAGAATCCGCAGTAAAAATCAATTTTTTTTTAACTATATTTATGTAATTCTAAAATATTTTTGAAATCTAGATTCAATTAACTTCACTATCAAAAACACCATCAGCCTGGTATTTCGATTTGTTTTATTGATCCAATATACTTTTGAATATACTTCAATTATTTACTTATACAAATGTTTCTCCACTGTCATCATTATCAATAAATTTCCCAGGAAGACATGAAAGCTGGTCTTGCAAAGTTTAAACCCAAAGAATCAAACCTGCAAACAGAGATGGGCATTATCATTGAGATTCCCATGCGTAGTCTCAGGAGCCGCCATGGACCACCCTCTTCTTTTTCAACTTTTCATGGTCATCAAAATATACTGATCAGGCCTGGTTCTGCTCGTCATTGTCAACCACCTACCATACATGACAAGGCACTGATTACAAAAAGCCAAAATCACAGACTGACTCATTAATTGAAAACAGAATTTATGTTCATGCCCACATATAAATCCATAACGCTTAGCTATAGATAGATCCATGCCCAAGTAGTCTGGTTTTGTAACTCTTAGCTATAGATAGATCCATGCCCAAGTGACTGGTTTTGTATTTTTCTGTAGTAAAATAATGGGTAAGGTTTTTTTGAAATTTTAGATTTTAATTTTGCAATTGCAAATTGAGTGGAGTAGGGATTTTTTTGGAATTTCTTTTTTAACGGTGGGAAAATTTGTTTTGTTAAATTAGTAGTGGGATAATTATTATTGGCTGCTATTTGCCAATACAGACTGATTCATCATTGTTATTAAAAAAAACCAAAACACCTGGAATTACCTTAATTAGTGGTCAGTAACTAAGCAGGTTTTCACTCCTAAATATCTCCACATACTTGTTTCTTTAGAAAAACTAATTAGCAAAAACAATTTTAAGATATACTTAGACTCATTTATATATTCAAAAGCACTTTTTAAACAACCAAAATTCAGTGTTTAAATTTCTAATATCTTTATCATTTAGCTGCAAACAAATTTCTTCCATATAACATTTATAACAATTTTTAATCCAAATTTCAAACCAGCCACCACTGTGATTCAACTTCAGAATAAAAACAATATAAAGTAACTATTTGAGTTTTTAAATTTCTGCCATCATTATCACTTATCTTATACAACCCAATTCCACCAAAAATAAATAAATCATAGAAACTGTCCTTAACCTAGACAACGCAGTATAACAGATAAGAACAGCGCCAATGACAGATGGGAACCACTTGCTTTTGGAGGTTGCGCAGACTCCAGAGCAGTACAACAGATATAATTCATCAGTCGGCATAAAGGATATGGAAGAATCTACCAAAAATATTTGAATTAAAACACCATATGTACACACATGAAGTAGCTTTTGAAGTTTACATTGCAGACAAATAATGATTTTAATGTGGGTATTGACCAGCTCACTGAAAGAGATACAGATATCATTTGTTCGCAGAGAAATATGATATGTTAGGAAGAAAACAATTTCGTTCTCTTAGTATAATATATAGCAATATATTGGATTTATTAACGAGTCTGGCAGCATTTTGGACGTAAGAGTCCATTCACAAAAGTAGGAGGTACTGTGTCCATTCCATATGACGTAAGGCACGTGCTCCTCTTCTTCTGTGTAGTGGGTAGTGGCAAACTCAAGGATTTCTTCCTATTTCTTTATTTATATGACCTCAGGAGCAACATGATCATGGGGAACCCAATCATGGTAAACTCAAGAATTTCTTCTTATTTCTTTATTTATATGACCTCAGCAGCCACATGATCATGGCAAACTCAATAATTTGAAGCATGAGTAGAAGCTGAAAATATAGTGACCACTAAGTTGTATAGGATTATTAAATTTTTCATAACTCAATAATTTGAAGCATGAGTAAAAGCTGAAAATATAGTGACCACTAAGTTGTATAGGATTATTAAATTTTTCATAACAGATATGTCTACTTGTAATTATTTAATATAATTCAACATAAATGCCATGTTAAGAATTAGTTGAGATATTGTTTAACACCATTCATTGCAATGCCATATATTAAGAAAAGTGAAGAAATTGTGTGATTTATTTTGATATTTAGAATTTAAGAAAGTTTAGGAATCTTTTGGTTTGTTTTAATATTGGTATCCGAAAAGGTTTTAAGATAAGTATTCTAAATAGCAATTGATAGCAGGGTTGTCTAACATATTTAGGAAAAGAAGAAGTTATTTAATAGATTTTAGTATTAGAATTTAAATAAATGATAATTATATTTAAAAATTATAAAATTATTATATTTTTAATTATTATAATTTGAAGTGTTTAAATAGTTTAAAATAACAATAATGTTATAAATATTTTGGAATTAAAATTTAAGTTAATATTTCTTATTTTCAATTAAATTTTTCTGTATTATAAATATGATAAATTATATTTACTTTGAATTGTTTAATGTCATATTTTACTATGAAGTTGATGAGATTTGTTTTTATTTAGCACAAAGTGGGTGAAAGCTTGTTTTTATTTTAGTAATGTCATTTTCTTTTTATGTTAGTTAAATATATAGATATTTTTCACTTTCTAAGAGTGAAGTTGGATGTGAAGAATATAGAAGTGATATGAAATCACCCAAAGAAGCGGTTCAATCAGTTTTCCTATTTTGTTTCGTGGAATCTATATCTAAAATCCTCTTTTATTTTATTATTTAGATAAACCTCTTTTATTTTGTTATTTATATAAACCTCATTATTGTTGAGTAAGATGAACAATCTATTCTAATATTCTAAAATCCATAGGGGGTTGATCACTATTTTAATTTTCTTTTATTATCTAATTTTTAATTATTGAGTAGGATGAACAATCTATTCTAATATTCTAAATCTAATGGGGTTGATCTCGATTTTAAATTTTCCTTTAAATTATCTAATTTTTAATTAAAAAATCATTTTTCTTAATTTAGATGTAATAATATTTTAATGTTATCATATTATGATATTATTCTTGATTACTTCCCAAATGTTTATCTAAGATTTGACATTTATACCATCTCTTTTGAATTTTTCATAAGAAAAATTAATAATTTAATTCATTAAAAAATGAGTCAAAAATCACGGTTTCGAGGACACAATAAATGTATGTTCAGAATAAATGAGGTTTTGCTATGATAGCACATTCTACTTCTTCAACAATTCCCAACTGAAAATTTTTTGTAACATAATTTTTTTAGCATATTCAAAAGATGAGATATAACTCTCCTAAATATATGATCTAGTAAAAAAAACTGAATTGTGGAAGGTAGAAAAATCACAACAAGAATTATAAAGAGCCTCTTTGTTTATGTGATTAGGTCCCTATAAGGATGATGAAAAAACTCAAAGATATTGTCTTCATGCTGCTCCAAAATCTGCCAAAGTCCCTTGATTCAGCGCCAAATCATCTTTCAACAACTAGTCTGCTAACTAATTATGTTCCATGTATTATTTTCTTCAGTTGCATGTGGTTTTGACTAAATTGAAGCAATGCTATGAATCTTTTTGTTTTCCATATTGTTTATTTTGTTCTTGTGCATTCCATATGTAGTAGTGACCCTGTTTTCAATGGGGCAAAGACTTACTTCTATGAATAACACAAGATAAGTTGTATTGTCTTTAATTTGAAGATTGTAAGTTATAAAAAGCTTTTAGATTTTCTCTATATCTCCCTACAATTATTTGGAGATGTTGCAACCCTAAACTTCATAATCATATAGAATAAAAGGAGTGATGAGAGACTCAAAGATGAGTTTTTCTTATCCCAAAACCAAAGGTCCATTAAATTGCACTTGTTTACAAGGCCATAATAAGATTTCCACCCTTCATTTATCCCTTTATCAATGTTATAGTTCCCTTAAACTTGTTATAAAGATCAATCACTAGATATATTTATATGAAGCCACTACTTGTAAACTATTATTGTAATACTCTAAATTATTGTAATTGTTTTTTGTGGTTAGAATATCATAACTTTTGATTTTTCATTATTAATAATCATACCCATACTAAAGCAAACATCCTTGATTTTTTTTAGTTTCTTATGAAGATCATAGAGAATCTCACCATAAAGACAATATCATAAGCATAAATAAGAAGAAGGATGATTATTATTATATCTAGAGTCATGAAGACACAACCTACCATTAATCTTCTAACTTTTCAATATATGTACCAAAAAAGGTAAAAGACAAGGGAAAAGCTCGCTTAAATAATATATTGCACAATTAAATATTTTCATCCAACCCTCAATGTTCTTAAACTTGTTAATAACATCCTCCTATAAACTTATCACAACAAATCTCAATTCAAAAGGAACATTTTTCTCTTATAATTTATCCCAAAGGTTAACTCTACAAATAATTTTTAAGGTAAGGTTTTTAGCCATATTGCAATTCTTTGTCCAAAATAATTCCATATAACTTGGCTAAAAGATAATCATCCTATAATTAGAGGAATTGTTTTTATCCATGATTTTAAAAATAGGAACAATAAGGATTTTAGCCCACGACCAAGGGAAATCCTACTTGATAGCTAGGTTGACACACTTGTGAATGTGATGGATGAGCATAGTGCTTTCATTTTTTAGGATATTTGCTTGGTAACGTTCAATGCCCTTAATTTTTCATTTAAGTATTCTAAATAGCTATAGATACCAGTGTATTTAGGAAAATAAGAAGTTATTTAATATATTTTAGTATTAGAATTTAAAAAAATACAAAATTTTTAAAATAAATATTTTTTAATTATTTATAATTTGGATGAGTTAAAATGATTTAAAAATAATAAAAAAAATATTTGAAATTAAACTTAAGTTAATATTTATATTTTCAAAATTCAATTTCTTTGGTAATATAAATATGAACAAAATATTCAACTTTAAATTGATTAATGCCATATTTTCTTATGAAGTTGGTGGAAATTTGCTTAATTCACTATAAAGTTGGTGAAAGTTTATTTTTATTTTAGTAATGTCATTTTCTTCTTTATGTTAATTAAATAGATAGATATTTTTCACTTTCTAACAGTGAAGTTGGGTGTAAGAATATGGAAGTGATATGAAATCACCCAAAGAAGCTCATTATCCTATTTTTTTAGCGGAACCAATATCCAAAACCTTCTTTTATTTTGTTATTTAGATAAACCTCATTATTATTGACTCTAATGAGAAATCTATACTAATATTCTAAAATCCATATGTGGTTGATCATTATTTTAATTTTCTTTTATCATTTAATTTTTAATTACAAAAATCATGTTTTCATTACAAAGATAATTTTTCTTTAAATTTAGATGTAATAATATTTTTAATGTTATCATTATTAAGATATTAAACTCTTAGCTGATTCCCAAATGTTTTATCTAATTGACGTTTATATGTCATCTTTTCTTTAGTTTCTTTTTTCATACTAAAAAAATAATAATTTAATTCATTAAAAAATGAGTCTAAATTTACATTGTGAAGACACACAATAAATGTATGTTCAAAATAAATGAGTTGTTGCTATGATAACACATTTTGTAAAAAAATTGAATAGTGGAAGGAAAAAAATCACAATGAGAATTATAAAGAGCCTCTTTGTTTATGTGATTGGGTCCCTATAAGGATGATGATTAAACTTAAAGGTATTCTTCACGGTGCTCCAAAATCTGTCAAAGTCCTTTGATTTAGCCCCAAATCGCCTTTGAACAACTAGTCTGCTAACTAATTATGTTCCATGTATTATTTTCTTGAGTTGCATGTGGTTTTGAATAAATTGAAGCAATGTTATGAACCCTCTTGTTTTTCATATTTTTAATTTTGTTATTGTGCATTCAATACGTAGTAATGACCATGTTTTCAATGGGGCAAAGACTTACTTCTATGAATAACACAAGATAAGTTGTATTGTCTTTAATTTGAAGATTGTAAGTTATAAAAAGCTTTTGGATTTTCTCTTTCTCTCTCTACAATTTTGTGGAGATGTTGCAGCCCTAAACTTCATAATCATATAAAATAATAGGAGCGATGAGAGCCTCAAAGATGATTTTTTTCTTATCCCAAATCCAAAGGTCCATTAATTACAATCGTTTACAAGGCCATAATAAGCTTTCCACCCTCCATTTATCCCTTTATCAATGTTATAGCTCCCTTAAAATTGTTATAAGAATCAATCACGAGATATATTTATATGAAGTCACTACTTCCAAACTATTATTGTCATACTCAAAACTAACGTAACTTTTTTTCTTGGATTAGAATATCATAATTTTTTATTTTTCATTATTAATAATCATACCCATACTAAAACAAACATCCTTGAAGTTTTTTAGTTTCTTATCAAGATCATGGAGAATATCACCATAAAGACAATATCATAAGCATAAAGAAGAGTAAAGATGATTATTATTATATCTAGAGCCATGAAGACACAACCTCCCAAACAATCTTCTAACTTTTCAATATATGTACCAAAAAGGGTAAGAGACAAGGGAAAACTTCGCTTAAATATATATTGCACAATTAAACTTTTTCATCCAACCCTCAATGTTCTTAAACTTGTTAATAACATCTTGCTATAAACTTATCCCAACAAATCTCAATTAAAAAGGAACATTTTTCTCTTATAATATATTCCAAAGGTTAACTCTACAAGATTATTTTTAAGGTAGGGTTTCTAGCCATATTGCAATTCTTCATCCAAAATAATTCCATATAACTTGGCTAAAAGATAATCATCCTATAATTAAAGGGATTGTTTTTATCCGTGATTTTAAAAATAGGAACAATAAGGATTTTAGTCCATGACTAAGGGAAATCCTACCTGATAGCTAGGTTGACGCACTTGTGAAAGTGACGGATGAGCATAGTTCTTTAAGTTTTTAGGATATTTGCTTGGTAACCTTCAATGTCTTCAATTTTTCATTTTGCACACTGTTTAACCCCGAACTCTATATCTTCTTAGAAATAAAATCATTTCTATGTAAAAAGGATTTAAATGTTGTCTATAACATTAAGGGATAGGTAAAGAGTTTTAAAGTAAGAATTTCAATCTTTTAGAAAAAACATATTGTTTTCTTTAGTTTTACAAGTTAGTACCTGCTCCTAAAATTTCTTACAATTTAACTTAGAGATGTGAGAAAGCTTCTCTTGTTTCCTATTTGGTAATGACGCAAGTTAAACTTGCATAACCCAGAATCTTTCCCATTCTCATGCATATAAAAATGCACCTCAAATAATTGCCCAAATAAAACTTCAATCTCTGGCAAATTCACACACTATCATTCGCAGAAGCTCCTCAATCATATGGTTCAAAACCCAATATATATATAACAATTATTGCACATATGCTTTTATTAACCAGCAACTATAACTCTTGTGGCTATTCAACGCATCTTACCCATTCACCGGCTGGTGCCTTAAGCCATAGCATCAACTTCACCAATGTTAACACTGCATTGCCCAACGCATATCCAAACTTCACTTTCATATATCTGGTAACCATTACAACATTCTGCATTCGACTCAAAATCCCCAACGCTTACATTCATTTTCCAAACACAAGGTTCCAATATACATATGCGCCTTTCTCCATTCGGCATACCAAGCTGTCTCACGCACATTCAACTACAGGTTACAATTTTCCCATAGTTCACAAGATACGCATACCTTGTTATCATCCACGCAACTTCATGATTCTGCCATCAATTCT
>APFE030247029.1:2286-23345 GCA_000404065.3 Pinus taeda | reverse complement strand
GAGAGAGAGAGAGAGAGAGAGAGAGAGAGAGAGAGAGAGAGAGAAGGGGAAGAGAGATAGAGAGAGACAAAGAGAAGGGGAAGAGAGATAGAGAGAGACAGAGAGAAGGGGAAGAGAGATAGAGGAAGACACAAATATGGAGGTCAAAGATAGAAGGAGGGAGGGAGGGAGATAGTGACATAGTTTGAGGAAGAGAGAGAGAGAGAGATGGGGGAAGAGATAGAGGGAGGTGGGAGAGAAAGGGAGAGAGAGGAAGTAAGAGAGAGAGGAATTGAGAGAGAAAAGGACAAAGAGTTTGCGTTTGAGGGGGAGAGGGAGCGAGTGACAAGGGAGAAATGGAGAGAGAGTAAGAAAGGAGGGTAGGAGGGAAGAGAGAGGTAGATAAGGGGAAGAGATAGGGAGAGAGAGAAGGGGAAGAGAGAAAGAGGGAGGGAGAGAGATAGATAGATATATAGAGAGAACGTGTATATCTCGTGGATGAGATAGAGAGAGGGAATAAGAAAGAGACACATAGATACAAATATACATGTTATATATTAATATATAACCAACGTATATCCATTTAATCCTGGATGTATAAAGCATCGTGGTGGATCAAATATCTTGAGGGAAGGATGTGCAATCATTTCCTGAAGTTTAAAACTCAAAAAAAAGGTTTTCACCTTGAAATATTGCATCCCTCTTGGCGCTTGATACATCCGGGTTAAGATGGATCTAGGGTGGTTTATAATAATACAAGATTCTTAACCATGGATATATACCCCAAATTTATAGTGGATATTATTTAATTTTAAAAAATAGGCTTTGTCAATACCATGGCTTATCAATACCACATGCCCTGTTATCACCAAAAAACAAAGGTTTAGATTTTGTTAGTCATGGTCTTAGATAAATGTCAAGTCACACTATGTTTCAATAGGAAGTTGATAGGTTAGGAGTCTCTGAGGCTTAATTTTTCATGTCCAAATAAAATCTAGCATGATTTTTCTATGTTTCATAAATCCTACAGTCTTGTTAGAAACTCATAGCTTAAAGCCAATCTAAAATTTTTTGGAATTAGCCCTGAAACCATGTTTTCGTAGCACAGACAGTGTAAATTGTCTGTTTTGCACTATGAACACACTGCTCTTTTCGTAGTGCTTTTCCTTGCGCGCTACGAAAGCATGGATTCATAACAACAGCCTTGTCAAACATCAATCTGTTAGAATTTCGTTAAAATTTTAATTATTAAGTGTCAGCTAGGAGTCAGTCCTTAAGCATGTCACTGCTCAAAACTCATCATTTCGAATTTAGGATTCATTATGAAAGATAGTTTCAAAATTTGAAAGTGGTTGGCTAGTCTTAATGTTTTAGTTTGCATGCAAACCCTTGAAACATAATTGTTTTCAAACAATAAACTTTCGTAATTGTCACCAAGGTTTTCTTCACTCAGCATTCAGGCGAGGCTAACCACCATTGGCAAGAAAGGCTGATCAATTGAGTTTTGAGGGAGGCTGGTTTTGTCATAGAAATTTAGAAGAGAAGATGACAGAGGAGAAGAAATGGCACAGGTCTGGGCATTGCTTGAGAATAGAGCCTGAAAGCACTGAGGTCCTCATCAGAGACAAAGCAGTTGTTGAAGCCTTCAAGAAATCAGGGTACTGGAAGCTTTGTAAGAAGTTGTAGGGAGGGCATACCCAGGTGACAAAGGAGTTTGCACTCCATTTCAGTGGCTTAAGTACAAAGGTTGGAATGCTTCATTTGCAGGTTTCTCCAAAGGTCATAGCATTAGTGATAGAAATTCCTAGGGGGCAAGAGACATGGTTCAAAAACTTTAGATTCGACATGGAACCATGCAAGGTGTTCCTAAAGCCACAGTTTTCAGAAACTGACTTAACCAAGGCAGTTCCCAAAGACTACATCAAGGACAACTATACCAACTTGCTCTTTAACATTCAACGTTATTTCACCTGTGAAGGCAGATATCAAAAGGTTTATTCATACATTTTTAAACTACTTTTACATTTTACTGGTATGAATTCTCTAGATTTGCATTACTTATTATTTTGAAGTATAGCTAAGATGGCAGATAAAGTATAGTTAAAATCCCAAGGATGTGAGACCTCCTTGTTTCATCATGATCTAATTAAATTGACAGTTCTACATGAGCTCAAAAGGGTCAACAAAGATTGGTCTTCATTTTTGTTTGTATGTGACTTTGGAACAGAAAAACAAGATGCAGACACTAGCCCTAGGGTTAAAGGAACTCCATCAACAGAAACTAGCAAGTATGCAATGTCCAGGGAAAAAAGGTATAGTAAGTTAAAGCCTAGGAAGCAGGTGAAAGAGCAAGCAAGAAAAACCCCAGCAGTGCAAAGCCCAACATTCATTCTTGAAACTCCTAAATCTACCAAGGAAAAGATATTTGAGGTTAGGGGAAGGATACAAGAGCAGTCAACTAACAAACCACTTCAAAAGAGGTTGACTAGAAGCCAAGTTGCAAAGGAAAAAGGAAAAACAATGATCTCGGGAGAAGGTTCAAGCTTGAAGGGTGATTTAAATGATATCTTAAAGGCCATTGACATTACAGAATCCCCTTTAGTGCAGGCAGATGTTACGAAATTTGATCAAAGGAAGTCAAAGAAAGTGAAACCCTCCAAGAAACTAGAATTTGAAGATGATGTTGCAGCTTTTGTTTTTAAACCTAGAAAGCTCTTAACCAGGGAATCCAAGAAGATACAGGAGTCCAATGTTGAATTGGAGAGAACAGAGGAAACCTTTGTTGTTCAAGAGGAGTTGATAGACTTACCATCTCCAAGACCTAGAGGAGACAAAAACACAGTTCCTGCCACTCAAACAGAATAGGCTAGTTATGAAGTTATGGAAGAAAAATTAAAAGCTACCAACAATGAAATTTCTAAAATAAGAGTGAGAGCAAGAAAGCATGCTATTGAAAAGTCAAATTTTAAAAGGAGAAGGCTCTCTGGGAGGTTGAAAAGGTGTCCAAACCAGGAATAGTTAGCAGTGAGAATCAATACTTCACTTGGACTGTTCTTGCAATCAAAGAAGCCAGATTTGTAAGGAAAGTTAATGCTCAGCTCAAAGCTACAAAAAAGGGGTTGAAAAGGAACTTTGAAGATCTGGAAATTCAACTAATCAAATCTGGACAAGGGTCTGCAACAATTATGAAACAGGGTGTTGTAAAGAGGCAGTGAAGGAGATATATTATAATAGTTTTGGCACAAAAAAAGAATCTTGGCATATAAAGGAAGCACAGCTAAGAAGAAGAACATTTACAAGGATTAGTGACTTTTCTTTTTTGGTTGATCATATGAGTCCTCTTAGAATTTTGAAGAAACTCCCCAAATTACAGATGTTTGAAGGTCGTGCTAAAAAAAGAACATCACACAGTAGTTTTGTAGCGTGCTAAGAAACTGTTGAAGATGATTATTTAGCACTTATGGATGCTTTCCAAAGGTAAGGTTGGTTTAGTTCCAGATTTTGAGGTTGCTGGTAGATAGATGATCATGTATGAACTCTCAGATGGCAATGGTGTAGATAGCAGAGCTTGAAGGGGTATTACATAGGTAATATGAAGGTTGTACTATGAAAATAGACTATTTTCGTAGCATAGTCATGTTTCATTCTTTACACCATATGCTCGAGTTTCTTTTTTCACAGGTGAAGAATGATATTTTAACAATTGATTGATGCATGCCACATATACACCAGCAAAAAACCATTTGAAGATAAGCACAAAGGGTAAGGGCATAAAAAGGAGGAGCTCTCTCTCCTAATTTTCAGGATAGTTAGGGCATAACTAAACAGGTTTAGCAACAACACTATGGACATCATCAAACTCAAAGACATGGTTGGAAGCTGATTTAAAAATGCATTAAAGACCCAGATAAGGTGGTTGAAAGCATGCTCTAGGAGTTCTACTCCTATTTGTATTAGGACTCTTAAAGACAGCTAGTTGTCAAGTTGTAATTAAATAGTTTGTTTTGTGCATAGATAGGTGTCTAAGTCAGGAATTTGAATTCCTCTAAAGGTGGATGATAGTATCCAAGGATGTAAAACTCTATATTAAGCTTGAGAATAGAATTCCTAGGGGTTGGTAATTTCATTAGAAAAAGGAAAGTTGTGTTCTTGTAAGTAACTATGGTTTTCATAGTTAATACAGAGATCAGTTTGACTACTCAAGATTCACAAATAGTTTATGTGTTTGATGTTCTTATGGATTTGTTAAATTACTTATTTGCAATGGTATGAGCTTGTGATACTTAGAATTCATCGGAAACTGCTCTAACTTCCTTCACATGCTTGTAAACTGTGTTGTTTCACTGTGTTACTATTTTATTCATAAACCTAAACTCTAAGTGCCTTGACTTCCATGTTTTGTTGATCGTGTTGTTTTGTTGAATATTACCTTGACTCCATAGCCGAATAGATATTTTCTAATCTTTGATTCAACTAGTCAACCAGTTATACTTTTGTTCATTTTGTTCCTTGAGTTAGCCATCTAATCATTAATAAAAAACCCTAAACCTAGTGAGAGAGCCCTCTCAGGTTGAGGCGGCTAAGCCTCAACCAAAATATTGGTTTGAAAGAGTTACTCAGAGTCTACTTGATCAAAAACCTATCAAGGTCAAGTTTTGTGATAACATGCTTGAAAAACATAATTTATTTGATAGTCAAAATATTTTGTATCCGTATGAAAATATTCTTAACCATTGATATTCACTCCCACTTTACCACAAATATTATTAACTTGTAAATATTATTTGTTACAATACTAAGGGCAAAACTATGGCTTATCAATACCACATGCCCAAAAAACATAACTTATTTCACAATCAAAATATTTTATAGTAGGAAATATTCTTAACCTTGGATACTATTAACATGTAAATATGCTTTGTTCCAATACCATGGGTTATCAATACCACATGCCCAAAAAACATAACTTATTTAACAATAATTTTTTTTTATAACAATATGACAAGAGTTTTAACCATATATATTATGAACTTGTGAATAGGATTTGTTATTAAGAACCAATTTAGATCCATATTAACTAAGGATCTACATAATGAGAGCAAGCAAAGTGACTAACAATAATAGAGGAAAGAGAGTGCATGATTTTTTAATTTTTTCACTATGGCATTTTAGTTGACATGATTGATCACAAATATAGGTTCAATATTTTAGAGGCAATTATTTTTTTGAAATTTATATACTTTCTTAAACACAATACAATGGGATCAAATTTAAGAGAGAGAGAGGGAGTGACAAGGGAGAAATGGATAGAGAGTGAGAGAGGAAGGAGAGGAGGGAAGACAAAGAAGAGGAGAGGAGAGAGATAGGGAGAGAAGGGGAAGAGAGAGAGGGATACACAAAGATAGAGGGGGGAGAAAGATCGATAGAGGGAGGGAGATATTGGAAAGGCTGGAGAGAGAGAGAGAGAGAGAGAGAGAGAGAGAGAGAGAGAGAGAGAGAAATACTGCATGAGAGATAGAAAGAAAGGAGGGAGCTAGTGACATAAGTTTGAAGAAATAAAAGAGAGAGAGAGAGAGAGAGAGAGAGAGAGAGAGAGAGAGAGATAGGGGAGAGAGATAGAGGGAGGTGGGAGAGAAAGGGAGAGAGAGGAAGGAAGAGAGGGAGGACTCAAGATAGAGAATGAGAGAGAGTTGGAGTTGGAGGGAGAGTGATAGGGAGTGAAAAGGGAGCAAAGGAGAGAGACTAAGAGGGAAGATAGAGTGGTAGAGAATGGGAAGTTATAGATAGAGAGAGAAAAGGAAGAGAGAAAAAGAGAGGGAGAGAGAGATAGATAGATATAGAGAGAATTTGTATGTTTGGGGGGTGAGATAGAGAGAGGAAACAAGAAAGAGACACAAATAAAAATTAAAATATCATATAGTATTATATAACCATCCTAGATCCATCTTAACCCTAGATCTTGTTAGGAATTGAGTGGGATCAAATATCTTGATGAAAGGAGGTGCAATAATTTTCTCAAGTTTCACACCCCTACAATTAATGTCATTGGACAGTTGTTTGACTTAATTTTGTGGAGAGTGATTTTCCCAAAGTATCTAGACCCTGGAAGTCCTATGGAATATGTTCACATTGATTGCATCATTGTCCCCCAGACCTTGATTGATCTTGGGGCTGCCATCAATTTGATGACTAAGGATACCATGCTAAAACTAAATCTCCAAGGATCATTAAGGAAGACCACAACATTATTGCAACTTGCAAAGAGATCCACAATAGATCCCGAGGGATTTGTTGATGATGTGATGGTCTCTATTGATTCTTGCGAGTACCCTCCTGACTTCTTAATTCTATTGCCCAAGACCAAATTCAATGGTTATCCTCTCATCCTTGGAACACCATGCCTAGACACTGATGATGCTTACATAAGTTGCAGGGATGGGAACATTACCGTTAAGAATGGGAATTTGTCCAAATAGTTGGTCTTGTACCTTCCTATTCACCCATCCCTCGAGCATGATTTACACTATGGTTGGAAGTGGAGGAGGAAGATGAAGTATACCAAACCACATCCTACCCAATTTGTACCTTATATACTATTATAGGAGGGGGGAACCTGATGAAGATGACCTAATTAATCAAATCCTCTAGAACCAAACCCCCAATAGCATGCCTCTTAATGAGATGGTGAAGAAATATGAAGATAACCCTTCGACTGATTTGTGCCTAGTTGACTTAAGTCGTGCTCATATAAAAATGGTAGAATTTGGTCCATCTATAACATTGAAAATCAACCCCTCTCTCTCATCCCATCAAGAAGAGAATTTGTGCAACACGTTGAGAGAGCACTTGGATGCTTTTTCCTAGAGCTGTAAGGAAATGAAGGGAGCGCATCCTTTGGTGTGTACTCACCACATCTACATCAAGGAAGGATGAAAAACAATGCTCCAACCTCAAAGGAGAATGAAATGAGCCCTCAAAGACATAGTCAAAGAATAATTGCAGAAGTTATTGGATGCAGGGTTCATTTACCCCATCTCAGATAGTGAGTGAGTGCCTCCTCTAATTCTGGTCCCAAATAAGAATGGAAAATGGAGGATCTATGTGGATTATAGAGATTTAAATAAATCCACTAAAACAACCATTTCCCTCTCCCTTTCATTGATCAAGGCTTGGATGGTCTTGCAGGGAAGAAGTTCTTCTCTTTCATGGATGGACTCAGTGGTTACCATCAGATCTTGATCAGCTGACAAGACCAATGTAAAATGAAATTAAGTTGTCCCTCAAGTACCTTTTCTTATAGGGTCCTTCCTTTTGGATTATGTAATGCCCCTACCACTTTTCAAAGGGAAATTGTGAGCATATTTGTTGAGCTAGTCCATGACTCTATAGAAATCTATATGGATAATTTCACTCCTTATGTGTGATATTTACTAGAGTCTCTCTCTAACTTGGCTAAAGTATTAAATAAGTACATCGAAATGAACCTATCCCTTAGTCTTGAGAAGTGTGATTTCTTGATGAATGCAAGGATTGTTCTAGGTCACTCAATATCCCAGGAAGGACTACAAGTGGACCCAAATAAAATTGAATCATAAAAAGTGTCCCTACTCCTCAAAAGAAGAGGGATGTCAAGAGTTTCTTAGGCTTAGATTTATAATATATGATATTTATCAAAGACTTCATCAAAGTAGCCTCACCATTGTTTGGACTACTGGCCAAGGTCTTTGAATTTTTCTAGTCAGAAAGTTGCCAAGAGGCCTTAGAAATATTGAAGGACAAGTTGACTACTGCACCCATACTCAGAGACCCAAATTGGGCTTTTCCTTTCCACATCCATGCTGGCACATATGAAAAAGATATAGGAGCAAATCTAGGTAAGATATTTGACAAGTTTCCTTATGCCATTCACTTCATTAGAAAAAAATTGTTAGAGGCTAAATTAAAGTACACTATGACTGAAAAGGAACTCCTAGCTATTATCCACTCCTTGAAAAAATTCAGACACTACATCAGTGGTTATCAAATCTTTGTGCATACGAACCATGCTACCATCAAGTACATAATGAACAAGACTTATTTGAATGCTATAATTCTTAGATGGTGCTGCAAACTGGCTACTACTAGCCTACTTTCCAGCAATATGCAAGAAGATACACTAGTCGATGTGATCAATGTGAGAGAATGGTTAAAATTACTCCCATGAATGAAATTCCCTTGTAGCCTGAGGTGGCTCTAGAGCCATTTCAAAAGTGGGGCATGGATTTCATTGGGCCCATTGATCCACCATCAGGGAAGAAAGAGTACATAATTGTATGCACTAACTATTTGACAAAGTGGGCTGAGACCAAGGCTGTCAAGGTAGAAATAGAGGATAAATTTGTTGAGTTCTTAAGGGAGAATTTACTTTACAAGTTTGGGTACCCTAGAGAACTAGTCACTGATGAAGGATCTCAATTCACATCAAATATGATCTAGAATTTGGGCAGACAGCATAAGAGAAAACACAGGAAGTTAATTTCCTACCATCCTCAAGCCAATGGAAAAGTAGAGGTCACTAATAGAGCATTGGAAGGCATCCTCACTAAGGTTGTGAGTAGCAATAGAAAATATTGGGCTGATAGACTAATGAAGGCTGCTTGGGCCTATAATACAACCTAGAAGACAACCATTGCCTTCACTCCTTATGACTTGGTGTATGGAAAGAAGGCTCTCCTCTTCATTGAGTTTGAGTACAACACTTTGAGAATGGCAGCATAGTTGGATTTAGATGTAACAAAGGCACGACAAGAGAGGTTGCTCCAGCTCAATGGTTTGGATGAATTCAGGACGCAAGCCCTCCTACACACTGAATTTATTCAAGTACAGAGGAAGGTTTGGCATGATAGGACCATCAAGGATAAGGTTTTTCAAGAAGGGGATTGGGCTTTACTATATGACTCCAAGTTCAAAGACTTCAATGGAAAATTGATGACTAGGTGGTTGGAACAATATGTGATAGAGAAGTGCCATGACAATGGGGCTATTCAAATTAGGACCACTGATGAGGAAGGTATTCCCTTTAGGTTGACATCAAGGAAATTTAGTTTGATATTAAGGACAATACATTACCCAAAATGCCAACAATTTTATCTCCCTTAAGCAAGGGGAAATTTCCTCCCCTTGTAATCCCCTCACTCGGCTTGATGCAACATACACCATGTTGAGGTAGTTGTGTAAATAATATAACACATGCCCAACAAGAACAATAATTAAGATGATAAAAGTACATAGTTGAACATATAGTTTTTGTAAAAGGATGGAAAACTCTATGGTGGAGTTTAAGGTTGTTGTTAGATATCGCCATCATAAGGAGATGTAATTTTTATAGATGAAATTATTGCTTAGCAACTTTTTATTACCCTTAGAAGCTCTAATTATAATGTTAGTGTTCCAAATAACAATGCCAAGAATATACATATTAGTAGTAAAATAATAAACAACCTTTCTTGTTATAGAAGATATCATAACTTATTATATATTATTACTCCTTTCCTACAAAGACTATAGCATTCACCTTGTGGTCAAAGTTCATTGACTTTGCATTATATTGCTGTGTTTTGAAATTTTAACCTAAGTTTCAAGAAAATTCTTAATATTTCTATTTTCCTATAACCAAAGTTTCATGAAAATGTTGAATATTTCTATTTTTAGTAAATTCAAAATTAATTTTCTAAATTCTATAAATGTTATTTCTAATTTTCAATTGGCTTAGAGAGCTCTAATGGGACATAATTCCCATGGTGGAGGAATTTTATTTTTGGTATTTGTAAGTGCTTAACAATTCATTTAAAAATAATAATAATAAATAGCTAATTTTGTGAGTGGCCATTAAGTTAACTGCTAACACTATTATGCCTCACACTGCTATATCTCACTATTATGCCTGACACTACTACTACCTCGCCCAATGTTGTAATTCACTACCATTTCTATCCTTTTTTACATATAGCTACCACCATTCTAGGTAGTTTGTGTTCTAGATTGGTTTGCTATTTTTTTCAAGAAACCGGTAGCTTGTATTAATCAATCTAGTAAAGCTCTGCAAGTAAACTTACATATATGGAGTGTTCATCATCTATTTTGTTCCAAAACTTCTCAATATGAAGTATAGTGTTACCCTGCCTATGCCAAATTATGCCTCTCAGATGATTTACCTTATATAATCTCCTACATTGGAATCTCTAAATTCATTTGCTCCTCAAGTTCACCTAAAAGTTCTGCTCAGGGAGAGGAAGGATCATGAAGTCCAAAGACGTCCTTGAGGACCCATATAGTTGTTGCTTCAACCATCACCTCTTTTCCCTTGACCTTCAAGATGATATTATCAACTTTGGTGGCCAAGTTTATTGTTGTTAATAAGAGTTGTCCCACATCCTCCCTCAGAGCCTTCGACTCCTACATTACCAAAGTAAAGTGTGAGCATACTTCAGCCTCAATCACAAAACCTAAATAGACCTGAAGCTTTCACCACCTGCTTTGTTTGGAGAGGCCATGCTTGTTAACCAGTGAAATTTCACTGAAATTTTTAAGTAGGTCCATCCTTATAGATTTCCATTTATATCCAAGAATGTTTCCATTTCCTTTCCCCACTATCATTGAATTGCATTGAATGTCTCCCAACCCCATTTTCCTTTTGATTTCACCTATATCCTGCAACCTATCCTTCACCCAAATGTTAACGAATTCTACATTTACTCCATAAAGAAGAAAATGAGGTACTGGTTTGTAAGATGTTATATCCCAAGGTTAATTCGCATGTTGTACGAAAACAACTATCCTTGAAAGTGATGGGATCATTCTCCCTTAACTAATTGGAGGGGTAATTTATCCTTGTTACAAATATCAAGATTCTTCGTTTCAATGCTATCACTAATGTCTAGACTATATTATCAATTAATACTAAGATAGGCCTTGTGGTGCAATAATTCCAACTTTTCTTGAGGATTAATATATCCCCTGCCTCCATTTTATTATACCATTAAGGCTTCATGGAATAGAATGAAATGATGGGTCTTTTCGATCCAAGAGAAAAACACCTTGTTCAAGAGATGCTGTTTTGTTGGCTTGCTCATGTGCAATTTTCTTATTGTCTTTATTAATGTAGAAAAATGATATGGGTTCAAATTTTGGAATTTGTTTCCAAATCAAAGTATCTAAGGGAAGTGAATCTTTCTCAGTGAGATCTTTGGCTTTTCCAAATCTTTGAATGATTAGCATCAATCACCTAAAGTAATTATGTGACTAATGCGTATTGTTAGAGCTAACTCTAGACCATGCCAAAGTGCTAATGCTTCGACCTGGTTATTGGAGGATTTTCCCAACCCCCATGTGAATTTGATCTCTATTTATTCATCTCGAAAGTAAATTACCCATAAGGCTCCTCTCTCCCCCTATTTTTCCATTTTATTTATTAATAGTTTAGTTTTCAGTATATTTTTTGTGGTCTTTGTCATATTTCTCTCTTGCCTGTTTCAATCCCTTTCATGCTTTGTAAAATATTAGTATTAATATTTTGTTGTTCCTTCATGAACATTTTATTATTATACTTGTAGGTAAGCACCTCCATTTATAAAATCCTCATGGTCTCCACTCAATCTCTATCCTTTGACCTATCCATTACATGCCCATTCGATTTTGTCTCAACATTACCCATGCTAATATTCATATCTATGACCTCTTAGGACTATACTACCCCTAAGAACTCCTTATTGATAAGTACAAATACACTACAAATAACTTGTTAATGTGGAGGAAAGAAAAAGTTTGAGTGCCCCAGTCAAGGATACAATGCCAACATGGCCATGCTTCTAAATATAGGACATGAAATTTGAATGCAAACTAGAATATTAATATCCCTCATGCTCTTGATACCAACTACTTTGCTAAGGGTACTTCCTTTTCTCCTTCACACATTACAATAATGTGTGCACATATAAATTTCTTTATTTTTTGTTTCACCTTGGGCTTTAAGTTGAAAAATCCATGTAATAAGTGGTGTAAAGATTTCATTTGATTTGGATTGAGAATTTAATGTAAAAAAAAAATCTTTTATGTTAGTGATAATAGTTCAATGAAAATGCTTTGAATCATTACCACAATGCTAAACTCAACTCAATTTTTTTTATGTTTGGTTCCTACTATATCTTAGGTCCTAATAAATTGCTCACACTCAACCTTTCTTATTGTTATTATACTTTAAAACTTCACTTAATACTTATCACTTCATCTCTTCATATGTGTAGTTTATTATTTGTGTAGAGAGGAGCTCTATATTTTATATGGGGAAGATATTATCAAGTAACATTACATTTAAAAATAATAAAATAATATCTAATAACAAATAAATATTTGGCCATTAATAAATTATTTCAATTTTCATCTTAATTTTATATCAATTCTATATAGAGATAAAGTAATTAAAAGTTAAAAAAAAAAAAAAAAAACCAATTTTACTTATAATTTCTTTTTATCTGGGAACATTTGATATCTTCAGAATAATATATGGTGTTCTTCATTTCAAGTTGGAGGAAAACTAGTAAAGTTTTATTGATATTGGAGGGAGAGTAGGTATTTAATTGGAGCACTTTAATCAGATGGGAACATTCTTTGTTTACATGTTGAGGGAAAAAGATGTGAGTAATTCTATAAACTAGAGATTTTAGGACAACTATTTTTTGAGTTGGGTAGTTGTGGGGTTGAGCCTGGAGGTATCTGACCTTTTCCTCAAAAATTGAAGGGAAAGGAAACCATTGAAGTGGACAGTAATTCATGAAAGCAAAAGGCTAAATTTTCTCTCTCAAATGAAGGTATATGGTGGGAGAACTCGAGGTATAAGCCCATAATGGTTTAAGGATAACCACCAACACTAGAATGGTCTGTGCAGTTGGTGGTACTCTTCCAAATCTGGAATCAAGTTGAAGTCCTCTTCTAGAGGAATAACTCCCAATTTTTATGAAAAGGGAGACCTTTGGGCCTCAACTTGGAAGGTTTATTGTGATTCCTAAAACTCTTCCAAATCTGGAAAATAAGATGAAGTCTTTTGCTAGAGTAAGTGCTCCTTAATGATTTGAAGAGGGAGACTTTCAACATGGAAAACCGAGGTATTCAACTTGAAGTATTTTAAGGAAGGCCACCAAACAAAGACATTCTTATGGGCTTTGGTGTCTCTGGATACAACTCTGAACAACAAATTCCTATTGTGGTTGAGGCTGGCTTGATGCATCTTTGAAACTTGAGGATGACCATCAATCCCCTTGTGTGAAATACAATGTGAGGAGATGAATAGGTATGAGACAAATATATTATTGAAGCCAATTGGTAAGATGAAATCCATCCAAGATGAATATTGTTCTTGCAGGATGCTTATTTATGAAGCATTTATTTGAATGATGAGTGCGTTAACAAAAATTATTACAAGGATGAAGATCAAAACAATGATCTTTTACATGGCCAACCTTATAACAATGTTGGCATTTGACAATCTGCTATGAATGTGGAAAAGGAACAGGTGAGATTGAGTTGTCTTAAAAAAACCCAACACTTTGAAATTGAATGGGTTTAGAGTAGTTGAAATTGAATGGGCTTGGAGTAGTCTAAAATATGAATGGAAACCTCCTTGTAATCCAAGACTTGTTTTGTGCTTGTTTGTGACAAACTCTTAGTAAGGTATGATTATGGGCTTGGGAAATGCAGGTTCAATTTTTTCATCTACATGTAACTTTGCTCTTTCAATGACTTTATTAGTTTATAGTAGCTGATGAGATTTTGTATCAAAGTAAAGCTAAGGATTCTTTTGAGAAAAGTTCAGAATGATAACTAAGTTGTTGTAGCTCATTAATAGTGACTCAAGATGAAAAAACTCTACATTCTCTTGCTCATTTTGAAATCAGGTTCTAATATCACACATAATATCCTTGTTGATTTTAACCATCTCATCACTAATGGGATGAATGAGGATATTTAATAACTCTCATACATCAAGAATTAAAGCCATTTAGAAAGAAAAAAAAATTAGGTGAAAATGGCAATGATTCCAAATATTTTTTAAACTCCACCACAATAAAAACTTTTATCTCTCTATCTTTTTGTTATTGTAATTTTTTCAGTAGCATAAAACAAATTTTTACAATATTTTTATAACAAGAAACAAACCGATCAATTAAGCAAGCACACACATCAAAGCTCAATACACATACCAATTCAACTTTGTTTATTAAACACAAACTAACATATATTTAGTGCAATGAATGTAACCTCAAATATCAACCAACGTATAGGGCTCTTATTGATTCAACAAACTTGAATGGGGAATTTTGAATGGAGCCACAAGGAGACCATACTTTAACAATATAAATAATTGAATGGTGTACATTGCAGATATATAATATGCAAAAGAATGAATAACAAATGGATTACACTTTCTACTTGTCTTTTATAGCACACTTGAACAATAAAAAACCAAATGAATAAACAGAAGAAGCTATCAATAGTAAACTTAGTGCAATTCAACCACCAATTGACGTGCCTATTGTGTTACCAATTTTTCTCTCAGCATTACTGAACCATGTTGAGATATCTCAATTGCATTGATTTCAAAAAATATTGATAGAAGAATTCTTGGGTTTGCACATATACGACATCCAAAAAAACACAAACTTTTAAATTCCCTTCTGCTACAAACTAATATTTATGCTCACAAGTAATCAGCAGGCACACTAGTTTACTTTAATGCAAAGTGACTGATACAAGTTAATGTCGATGTACAAATCCACAACTTGGACTCAACTACGAGGGAAGATTAGGTGCTAATTTTGCACAGATGGACAAAAATCATATAAATAACGATGGTGAAAATTATGAAAGCCGCCATATAGGAAGTGGGGATTCACACAATACAGATAACTTGTTAATGTGGAGGAAAGAAACAGTTTGAGTGACCCAGTCAAGAATACAATGCCAACATGGCGATGCTTCTAAATAGAGGACATGAAATTTGAATGAAAACTAGAAATATACCATCCCCTTGCTTTTGATACCAATGGTTTTGCTAAACGTACTTCCTTGCCTCCTTCACACATTACAATACTATGTGCACATATAAACCAATGCACATAATGAATCGACAAATTCAAACACAACATGCATCGACATTAGTGAACCATATATTGCTAAGAGGAGTTGGAAAGGCTAGACAAGCAAATGTGTAAGTGTTTAATTCCAATAATAACTATTGAGATAAGTAGATGACAGAGAAATGCATAAAAACGAAATTTCTGGAGACAACAATATGGCACTATGGATCTCAAGACAAGAAGGAATTTCAAGGTTCTACTTCAAAAGGAATGAATTGACAGGTATATAGGGATGTTACAATGTAGAATGAGGGAAGGACATGCGTAACTATGCTTATCTCTATGCAGACATGCATGAATATTAAATTGATTACAACACCAATTATTTTGTAAGCCCTCCAACATTCAATAAGAACAATCAAAGCACATTCACCACTCCTATACACAACAATAACTACAGTATTCAAGAATCAAATGCACATAATCAATCCAATTGTTCAACCTTCACTTAGTAGGAGCTTTATGAAACTCATGTCCCATGTTTCAAGAACATTCTTCTCACAACAAGTCATGCTTCAACACTATTTAATGACCCAATAAAATAATGGGCTTAGAATAGAAAAATTTTGACATAACAGCAAGAGCACATGCTTGGAATAAAATAATCAGAGAGCAACAAGAGAATAACATAACTAGAGTAACATAACTCTAGGTAGATAGAGCATTATGTGCACAAGTCTGAGGAGGAGGAATAAACACATCTGATAGGTTAGAATATTGAAGAGGTTTGAGGAGGAAGGGGTGTAACTTCAAATTGAGAGAGGTAACAAAATGAATAAAACCTCTTAAAATAAGCAAGTACTTAGATCATATTAGCAGACCACAGAACCCATAGCTAAAATTGGAGCAGGGCCAAAAAATTTACCCCCTCTGATACCATGTTAAACAACACAAATGGAATGGACCAAATGTGAAAAATAAATGTGAATTGCATTTATTCACAAAGATTTACCTATTTATGCATTTCCTTGCGACCCTTTGTCTTTATATACAAGTGGTCTCTTAGACCACAATGACTCTTCACTTTCCACACCAAGCCTTAGCAGAGTAGGTTTCCAGCATAACCCTTGCTGGATAATTGATCTTAACCCCTTTTGATTTAACTAATTAAGGTTAGTTTGTCATCATCACCCTTCTTGTTGGTCTTTCACTATATTTAAGTTTGACCCTCGATACAATCATCCCACAATTTCTTGAAGTTAGGAAGGTTCTCTAAAATTCAAATATCTTTGAAAAATGGTTCTGATGAAGATGGAAATCCATTTAGTGCCATGTTCACAAAATTTTCATTTGCAACCTTCTCTCCAATTTCTACAAGTTGATCACTAATATGGGTGATCTTCAAAAGGGAACTAGTAGCAATGTATGATCTAGTCAACTCTACAAATTTGAGTTTGTTTTGCAATATCATCTTTTTGTTAATGTTCTCTCTCTAGAAGAGTGTAACCAAGACATTGGACATCTCCTTTTCCATTGTCTTCTTAAATATGTGAGGAATTAGGTGCCCCTTCACAACATCAAAGATCATCAACTTTCCTTCACTTCCTTTTTCTTATGTGTGTCCCTCTATTGTGGATATGTAGGTGGAGTCACAACATCCTTGAAAACATGCTAGAGATCATTCTCTTCCAATAGCAATGTCACTATAGCTGTAGCATTCCTGGGAAAAAATATGGAGGCATCATCCAATCTGTCCTCAAATTTAAGGTTCGCTAATTCCATCTCTATGTTCTCTTGCACAAACTCCCAAATCTGAAGATAAAATAAAAAAATTGTCTTGCAAGAATGCTTAGTCGTTTAAGCAACAATAATGAAACCCTCTAATTACTGGTCCTTAATTCTGACAGTTGATCTACTACTGTAAGTCCTCAAGGATCTCGATTAGAGACCTTACTGTGATACCTTGTAAATTTTTAAGCCCTAACTAACTAATGTTTCATGTTTATCTTAATTAAATAAATCCAATCTAAACTTATTTGATCACTTAAATAAATATTTATAAACATGCAACAATCACACATATAGTTTAAAATGAATAGTGAAATCATAAACATTATACACCAATAATGATACCCTCAAGTAAACTTTTCTTTTGAATATTCCAATCTTACATGGAAGCCTCCACAAGTTGTTAAACAACTGTGTTGTATACACAAGAAAATACAAGAGTCTACATTTGGCCTGCTTCTTGACCTTATCTCCTCTTTTGAGCTTTGAATACGCTCCATTGATCTCTCTTAATCTTTAGTTTTTTTGGTGTAAAAAGATGTGTGTATTAAATTATCTCATATTGTCCTATTTATTCTTTGAGAGGGATATCTAATCTCTAGAATCCTAGCAACTAATTTTCCAAATATTAGCAACTAAACTCCCAAATATTATAAACTTATCTTCTTAAGCCTAACACCCACTTTATCTCAACAATGAGGTGTGTGAATAAGATTAAAAAAAATATAACTTGTTAGTATTCTAAAATATGTAGAATATTTCATTTAGATTTCTAATACTACTAAAATATAAGAAATTTGACTTTCACTTGTATTTATTTAAGTGAAATTATATCTGTATTATTTCCCACTTTAAGAAGTGGATACTAGAAGTTGTCTCAAATTACTTTTAGCATGTTCACACCTAAAATATGCAAGAAGCTCTTGCTCAAGCTATATTTCTCAAAAACTCAAGTGCTATGTTCAGTGCATGCTAGATTACAGTAGTAACTTCAAAATGAAAAATATTAAAAGCATACATATGAAAATGTTAAGCATATAACAAGAGGTCTTGTGGTTATGTTATGGATTCTAGTTTTGCTCTCAAGCTATATTTCTTAACACCTCAAGTGCTATGTTCAATGCATGCACACAACTTAAGGTCCCATAAATATGATTCTTACTACTTTGATCCTATATCTCACTTGAAGAAAAAACTTTGGCAACATATTTTTTAGTACCTACGCTATTATTACATTAGAGTAGTAACTTCACAATGCAAAATATTAAAAGCATACAAATGAAAGTTTGAAGCATATAAAAAGAGGTCTTGTGATTATGGGATGAATTCAAGTTCTGCCACCGGGTCCATCATAATATAGACCATAATAAGTTATCTATGGCATTATTTTATTGGACATATCAAACATACACACAAGACACGGATCTCTAAGTTAGTATGCCATACCAATGTATTACAAACACATACATTTTTTTTTGCTTTAGAAATATGACCATTATCTTTCAAGACCTTTCCTTGTTAAAAATACCAACATATAAGAATCAACCTTATCCAAGACCTAAAATCCTATTGAGTATTCCTTTAAATAAATTATTGTAAAGTTGAGAGGGAACACATATGACTTGCATTTATCCCTTGCACCTATGTCTTGGACATGTTGGTTTTGTCCTATACCTATCCAGAATACCTTATATAACTCTACCTATCCAAAATATCTTATATGCATGTATTGCACATGCACATTATATTAGTTTTGATGTCTTTACTAAAAATTCCAAAATGCATTTTTTTACATTACTCTATTCATATAGTCAATGTTATATTTTAAACATCTAAAAATTGACTATTTTGTATCTACTCAAAATAATAGGAAAGGAGATTGACATTTTTTCCTTGAAATCTAGCAAGAGCCATTTTTTGAGAATGCAAATTTCCACAGTTCATCAATAAAGTAGTAGGGCCTTTTGGAGTATAATGTGTATCAATTATTAGAATGATCTCAATATTTTGAGTGGATGCTTTACAAACTATCATTAAGGGGATATGGTTTATAAATAGAGAAGAGAAAGTCAAAATAAGGAATTTGTAGGTTTGAAGGTAAAAATTAGTTATTTGTAATATAGAAAGAAAAAATATAAATAAGTAGTAGAGTAATAATACAAATATATGGTAAACTATATCAATTTAACTAAAAATAAATGAGTTAAATGAAAAAATAAAACTTCTTGGATATTATAAAATAATGTTAGAATTGAGATGAGGGATATTATAAGAGAATTTTTTAGATTATTGACTTGCAACATCACCTAAGAGTATAGTTATATTTTCAATTAAAATTGTTAGGGAATTTATCAATTTCTAAGGATGTTTTATACTTTGATATGAATAATAAGGAGTAGATGTTAAGATTTGGTTTTGCCAAAAACACATTAAATGTTTATTGTTATGAGAGTGCACAATGATCATTGATTTATAGAGGCATTTATGAAAGGTGTCAACAATATGATCCTTGAGGTGAATTTGGACTAATATACTAGTGCAGTATTTTCCACAAGAACAAGGAATTTGTTAGACATCTTGGGAAAGAAATGGATCATATTCATGTTAGATGCTTTTGAATAACCATTTCGATTTTTTTAAAAGCTTAAAGAGACTTTTGGTATTCATTTTGGCTAGGATTTTGGATAATTTATCAATGAACATAAGGAAGAGAAATTTGGCCTATGAATGGAGAATCATATATCATGTTCATTTCATGTTGGAGGACAACTAATAAAGTTTTATTGATATTGGAGGGAGAGTAATCATTTAATTTGAGCACTTTAATGAGATTGTAACATTCTTTGTTTATATTTTGAGGGTGAAACATGCTATTAACTCTATAAACTAGAGATTTTAGGACAACAAGTTTTTGAGTTGGAGGTATTTGACCCTTTCCTCAAAAATTGAAGGGAAAGGGAGCCATCAAGTTGACATGTAGCTACAACCTCTAAAAATTACGTAGATATGTATTATTCAATTTCCATTGTAAATTGAAAGTAAGGGGTTAAGCTATTAAGATTGTCACATAAAGAGTTTAGGGTAGGATGGCCACAGGGCCAAATGATGGAGGTGTCATCCACCAACTAGAACCAATATCGGTTTAAGATGATAATTGTTAAGTCTAAGGCTTACAATTGCTCCAAATTGTCTACAAATATAAGGGGATAGTGGAGATTCCATTATAATGTGTTGGGTCCCTATAATACTAGTGATTACCCCATTACTATTGTAGTTATACCCCTTATTAATATTGTTGTGCCCCTATTTCCCCCATATTGTTATTACTGTGCCCCATAGAATCCCTCTATTGTTTATTTTTGTGGCTTTATATTATTATTGTTAGGTCGGCTAGATTATATTCTGACTCCTTAGACTTCTATATATATAGAAAGGAGGTTTTTTCATTTGAATCATCCAAGAATTGTTCATTTATGTAATGTAAAAGGAGGTTGTCCACTCGAAGAGGCTGAATTATAAAGGCGTTGATCTATCTTTTCTATCTTTTCTTTGAGCTGGTTTCATAACATTTGGTATCAGAGTTTTGGATTCTAGGGTTTCGCTGCTCCAAACAGGTCATTGTGGCATTTTCGCTATAACTTTTTTTCTGTGATGTTTCAGAAGTCGCAAAAAAAAAACCCATTTGAGAAGAATCGCTCTAAATCTTGGGTCTAAATTTTAGAGCTTGTCGCGCTATATATGCGGAGATATGATCTGAGGAATTTGGTTTGTTTGCAGACTCCTGAATTACATTCCAAACAGGTGACCTAGGGAAAATCATCATAACTTTCTCTCTGTGGATCGGATTGAAGTTTCGTCAGAAGGTACAAAAAGAGGATGGACTGTAGTTTCTTGTATGCATTTTTCAGATCCAAAAGTCGAAACAGTGACTTGTGGCACGTCGTACAAGTTCGCTCTACTAAACTAGTCTATAATCAAGTCACTGTGGGAGATTTCGCATAACTCTTTCTTGGAGAATCCAATTTGGGTCAGACTTGTGGCATTGTAAAGAAGACACAGCCAGGCTACTATGGGTTACAAATTTCAGAACTAGATGATAGAGGAAAGATACAGAGATACAAATCAGAAGGCAATATCGAGCTCCTACAAAGTGAAAAAAAGGTGTGTAGATTTTCTTAAAAA
>APFE030247027.1:28286-67058 GCA_000404065.3 Pinus taeda | reverse complement strand
GATTTGACCGCCCAAGAGAAATTGGCTTCAAAACCCTAGGAGAGGGAAGTGAACTTGCCAAAGCACAACTGAAGCATGAATAGGGTATAAAATGACTCATTAGACACTGACATGATAATGAAAACCCTATGAATGATGATAGGCTCAGCTGAATGATGACATGAACTGCCATTTGGGCAAACCCTAGAGCTAATGCCTAGTGACCAAATTTTGCTTGAAGACTCACTGAAATGACAAAATTTGACCTTGGCACTTCAAAATCACTTTGTAAGAGCATGTTTGATCACTGGAGGAAGGCTGTAAAGACTGACACTAACAGATTGAAAATCATTTCATATACTGTATACATGTTACAAAGTAGTTTAATGTATCGTGAATTTCATAAGTTCATAAGAAGTGTTGTGCACTACATATAATGAAAAAAAAAAATTATGTTTCCAACATCTTCATTAGCAGCGACAACTACAAAGAGTACAACAACTATGTTTCAAATCTCTTTTGGCGTGTCGTGACAAAGAGAAAAGAAAAGAAAAAACAAGCCATTTATTAATTGTTGCATATCCATCAAAGGTAATCCATGATAGCTTATATACACATAAATACTTGTGCCCAACCTAGACACATCAACGTATATCCTAAGTTATTTTAAGATCATCAAGAAATCTAATTGATGACAAGTGAAACATTGTAGTGCTTTGATCACTAACCTTATTTCCTTGAACAAAATTGAAAAAGACTTCATTATTAAATATATGCTTTGGAGTTGGAACCATCACATTCAACAATATGCACTATGAAGCTTCATTGAGTATTTGTCCTTACAACTTGTTGATATAGAGGTACATGGTTGCATGTGGACATGCAACATATTGAGTTTGTGGGAGATGATAAGCCACAAAATTATCATCATTTAACATCTTATTTTCCCTTTCTTTAATCCTTTTTCATTTACTCATAACCCTCATTAGCCATTTTAATGCTCATCTCCAATAATTATGCTCAAACTTCCATCCAAATACTTTTATTTGTATTTCATTGAATCCATGATTAACAATATGGGAATCAGTGTACTATGTATTTACTTTTGAAGTATTATCTCCCACGTGGACAAGATGTTATAGGATTCTTCAAAGGTTCACATGTTATGGATTCTTGAATCAAGATCATTGCACATCTCTTGCAATGAATTTAAAATATCTTTCTACAACTAAAGGGTTATTAGGTTTGAAACAACTTGATGCGAAATTACTTGTAATAGTCTGCTGCGAAATTGTCACTATTTGCTACGAAACTGAGACTGTTTGCTATGAAATGGTGACTGTTTGTTGCGAAATTGTTACTATAGTAGCTTGTTTTCTATGAAATTAGGCTTGTCATGGATTATTATGGAATTTGACACATGGTGCTCCCATCCGGTGACCAAGGAAACTCCAGCATGTGAAATAGAGAAATGGTAGTATTCTCATGGGCACATTTAATGCATAAAAACAAGGAATTGTTGAATTTTTGTGTCATTAATGAAAGATGTCACGTGTGAGCGCATTCAACGGAACAATTGCAATAACATTAGCTAGATTCCTCTATTATTGCACTATTGTATTAGAAAAAATTGAAGGGAAATATGTTTTAACAAGAAACATCTGGAAGGAATTCACGAGGAACCTCGTAACTTATTTATCAGTTTGTCTTTCCAGCCACGAAGAAAGGGTCTGACATGGAAATTCATGGATCAACATGAGTTTGTACAACATGTAACAACAAGTTTTAATTTTAATTATTAAAATCTTTATTTATGAGGTAGAACATTACTATTTTGGGATTTCACAAGAGCGTGAGTGCAACCTTCTTGCACCACGCTTTGAATTTTAGCTTGTAACCAACAACAAACCACCCAAGAATATAGGAGAGTTATTATTTCTAATTCTAGGCAAAAAAGATACCTTCATATGTTATATAAGCAGGGAAATGCTCTATGTTGGGGAGGTGAATTCACCATTATGTGCCTCTTTGTAATTTTTGCATTCTATTTTAATATAGACTTTTGTTAGGCAGACTAATCCCTGTTGCGAACAAGATGGATCTCCCTAGATCTCAAACAAAATCTAGTAACAAACAAGAAAATCACTGCTACTTTCCCTAGCTTATGTTTGATTGAAACAAACAATATGCGAGGGATCTCTTACCAGTTTAATGAAATTCCTGATGAAGTCCTTTTAGTGCCTTCAATAGTTAGCTTTTCCTTGATGCTTTAGAGACCATTTTGACGCTTTCCATATCTTCTCCATGGTGTTTTGAATGAGATCTGCATAGAAAAAACACACAAAGGATCAAAGCCTCTAGTGTATAGAATGAAAGATAAATGAAATACTTAACTCAGGATATATCATAAATTGAATCGATAACCAGTCATAACCTATGTGAGTGATCAACGAATCTCACAAATGATATCAGAATAGATAGAATTAAAAAATAACAAATGATTTTTATTAAATAAAAGGGAGAACAAACTTACAACCTAAAAGCCTTGATGTTACAAGCCTCTTCCCATAAACTCCGAACTCCTTAGACGAAAATCCTTTTAGCCTTATTTCTGCAGCATAAGCCAACCTTTAATAGTCCTCTCTAATCCTCTTCCCTATGTTTGATTTATAGGCCAAGAGGAGGAGGTTTGAGATCCTCTTCCTAAGGGATGAGATCCACAAATGGTGGGTTAGGGAATCCACAAAGAGAGGGAAGTAGCTCTATGATGGGAGGGATCACGCTTGAGTAAGCATCCATTCGAAGTTTTTATTTGGGAAAGAGTCAACTCACAAAGCTTCTACAGTTTAATTTTTATTTTTTACTTGCGTTGAGTCATGTGTGCAGGCCACAGTGTCAGACAGAGCGCACTTTTGCGCAACTTCTGATAGTCTCTTTTGTGTATGCACATAAATTGACTAGGGAACTGCGCAATAAGTCAAAAATAGGTTTTTGGGCCTTCGGATCCAAGAATTTTATTCTCTTTGGGATTGTTTGGGTTCTAGCCTCGCAAGGGGATGCTTTGGAACACTTTGATGGATAGAAAAAGATCCAAACCAACAGTCATTTTCCTAATGCAACAAAATGACGTGTAACAAATTTCCCTCTAAAGTGCAAAGTCAGAAAAGATGTTTGATGACTAAAGTGCTTTATCATGCCAAGGTTCAGGTTAGAGACTGCAATCAGTGACTTGAAATAATCAATCAAATGTTACAATGCAATATAAGATCATCGCTGAGGTAGGCATTCCCATACTCAAAGCATAAAGTCTCAAAGAATCAGTAAGGAAATACATCTAATGATCCATGTCAATATATGACGTAGTATGGACGCAACCATCAATGGATATATGTTTAAAATCATTAATATTTAATAACGCCACGCAACATGGATGGATGAAACTAGATCTAGGGTCTTTATCTCCATCTCTCCATCGGTAGTATGAATCCAACCATGTGAGTGAATGTCTTGTAGTTGAACATAGCATAAACCACTTGATTATCAGTTAATGATGTGAATAGTTAACAAATGCGAGAGAAACACCAATAATGACAATGGTTCTCAAGGTACTTCCAATACACTCTGTGAGATGTGAATAAATGTGCTGAAGTCAAACACTCATAAAATCATTCGATCGAAGGTCAAAGATGAGTACTTGTCGTTGAAGGCGATAAACTTGCCATTAAGGCATGTAGGCTCCAAGGTAATGAAGAAGGTTTCTAGATCAACTTCCTAGATAGTAAGTTGAAGTCAATTGCAAGCGACCCATCGTGGGAGGACCTATAACACGAAACTCATGTCAAGTTTTGAAGAACAACATTTTGGAGTAATCCAGGACTAACTCAAGGATGGTCGACACGATTGAAGGCTACAAATTGAAAGGTAATTTTGATTGAGGTTGGACTTCTCTTGAACATATCGACAACACGATATACTGATTTGGCAGCATTTGACTCAAAAATAATACCCAAAACCAATTAAATCCTTCAATGAGGTATGGTCAATTGAGAGACAAATGGATTTCCCAACCCAGAAACAAAGGTGACAAAGCATCACGTTCAAGAGTGACATACTACATTTTATAATATACAATGAAGCATTCTTTCCCAATTTTTCCCCACCATTACTGGCAAGTACCTCTTTATTTTTGTGCAATCTTAAGGAGGATAACATATGCTTATCCTTTAAGCTTATCCTTTGGATGAGTCCTTCGGAGTTGATGCAACAAAGCTGCAAATTTTCACGATCCTCGAACCTGTGGGTTCTTGGTCCAACGCAGCAAATCTAAGGCCTCAAAATAAAATCAACACATAACATTGAATTCTACACAATATGTATCCACAAACAAAACTCGGAAATAATTTATTATAAATAAAATATTTACAGGAGAATTATTCACATTCCTCACTCTCTAATTCTTTTGGGAACCAACTCCCTTAAAACACAAGACCCATTTGTCTACTAAATACAATGATTTTTCTGAGTTGGATGCTCCTGCATCAGACTCCCGATGTAGAAAAGAAAAATTCATAGACTCTTGTCTATGAGGCCTGTCACTTTTCTATAATAATGTGAAAGCTACAAGTCTTTATGACTTGCTTCCTCCAGGATCCCAAACTTTGTTTAGTTGCTAGTCCTTCAGTCTGTCTTCTTCATGTTGCTGTTTTTTTGTTCGTGTCATCTTTCTTTCTCCTGGTCTCCAAATTTTATGTTGTAGCCTTTCTTTCATCCTTCTCATTACTTCATTGGTTACACTAAGAGAGAATAAATAATGGCAAGCATCAAGCTTGAAAATTTCTTCATTATTTACCTCTGTGTCCTTCTCTATTTGAGCTGAAAACTCAACTTCCTGGAATGAAGAACAATTATCCTAATTTCCTTCAGTTTCACAAAGAACTTCTTCTTGACCATAATTTCCTTTTGGATCTTTGTTATGGTCATTAGCGGTCATAGTTTTGTTCTCCTTCTTAGCAACAAACCCCTCATTTGATATTGTACCTACACATAAACAAGTTATCAGTTTTAAAAATACAAGACCTTTCGGCCTCATTTGATACCTCAAGCACCAATTCTTCATAATGGACTTTCTGGGTTTCAGCAAATCCTTTTTGTTGTGACTCAATTCCTTTGAGTCTCTCCTTCTCCAACAAAGCAATATGTATTTGCTCAATTTCTTTGAACTCGTTTATCACCTTGACATTCCATTTCTTTTGCAATGGGTTCCATTTGACATGTTTCCTCATTCTCCATCCATATCTTTGGTCTTCATTCTCTTTCTCTTGTAGTCATTCCTCTAGTATATCCAACTGTGCTCTCATCACTACAAGACTTATCTCACTTTCTACATTACTTATCTTCCTTCCCATGCCATTTGTTTTGGTGTCTTCCTTCTCTCTTCTTCTATTGTGCTTCTGCTGCACCTCTGATTTTTTGAAAGTCTCCATACTCCATTGCTATTTTTGCAGTGATCAGTTCAAACAGTCCTCAATTTTCATATGTACAAAGCACAAAAATTTCAATCTATGTAAGGGAGGATTATGCGCACAATTCAATCTAGTTGGTCCTCCTGGCAGCTTCAACAATTATTTTAATGAGAGACTTTTCAGCGTAAATCACATGATATTTCTTTTGTCGACACGTTTTGAACCAACCAGTGTGGTTCATCGTCAGGACAAGTTGAAAAATCAGATCTGGATTGCATGTTAAATAATCATAGCAGAATCTCCAACAGCTATAATTTCTGACCAGGCAACGGCTATATTGACTAACTAACGGCTCTATTTGACCCGGAATCAGCTAGTAGGATTGGACCCAGGGAAAATGGGAGGGAAAAACTATTTTTTTTAAAGTTAAAATAAGTTAATAATTATTTAATTAATAGTTAGTTATACCATATAATACAAAAGGTAAATAAATATATAATATATATATAAATATATATATATAGATATATATATAATATAGATAGATAGATACACACACACACACAAACACACAAATATACACACAATATATCATATATATACGAATTATATAATAAGAATGACTCATTAATTTTATTTTATTTTAATTGTTAAAATGTTTAATCATTTCAATTATAAAATAATAAAAACATATTAACATAGATCGATTAAACTATTAAAGTAATTATTTTTCATTTTATTAATTAAGTTACAATTAATAGAATAAACTAAAAGTTAATCAAACAACACATCCAAAAAACAAGGCAAAAGAGAGGGGGGAATAACACAGGGAAAACTCACTTATGAGAAAACCATAACCAATTATAAAAGGAGGGGGGGAAGGAAAAGAAGAAAGATTAGGAAGTGAGGGTTGGGATCCAACAACTACTGATCTTCCAGCCATCCTCCCTATTGAGATTGCCCGGCCTTTTTTCAATTTCTAGGGCTTCCCTAAATTTACAGTGATGGAACTGCGAAAATCTAGCAATAACACTGGCCTCCTCTATACAAACATGATGTTTGGTTTTTTCTACATGCTCTGCTAAAGCGGAAGACTTGGTAAGTCCCTCAGATCAGTGAAGGATCCTATAGACCCTAAGGACATGAAGGGGGTTTATATTATTCATTGTTCCTGTGGGAACCCCTATATTGGTGAAACTGGGTGCTCCATTAATTAGAGGATTAGTGAGCACACAGCTGACCTTAAACATAGGAGAACGAAGTCTTTCGCTTTAGCAGAGCATGCATAAAAAACCAAACATCATGTTTGTATAGAGGATGCCAGTGTTATTGCTAGAGTTTCGCAGTTCCATCACCATAAATTTAGGGAAGCCCTTGAATTGAAAAAAGGCCGAGCAATCTCAATAGGGAGGATGGCTGGAAGATCAGTAGTTGTTGGATCCCAGCCCTCACTTCCTAATCATTCTTCTTTTCCTTCCTCCACCCCCTCCTTTTATAGTTGGTTTTGGTTTTCTCATAAATGAGTTTTCCCTATGTTATCCCCTCTCTCTTTTGCCTTGTTTTTTGGATGTGTTGTTTTATTAACTTTTAGTTTATGCTATTAATTGTAACTTAATTAATATTTTAATCGATCTATGTTAATATGTTTTTATTATTTTATAATTGAAATGATTAAACATTTTAACAATTAAGAAAAAAAAAAATGAGTCTTCTTATATATAATCGTAATATATGAATATTATTATATATATATATATTATATATAAATAATAAAGTAATATAATAGTTATTACCTTTTGTATTTAATAATAGTATAACTAACTATTAATTTAATAATTATTAACTTATTTTAACTTACAAAAAAAAATAGTTTTTCCCTCCCAATTTCCCTGTGTCCAGTCCTACTAGCCGATTCCTCGTCAAATAGAGTTGTTAGTTAGTCAATATAGCCATTGCCTGGTTAGAAATTATAGTCGTTGGAGATTCTGCTATGATTATTTAACATGCATGCAATCCAGATCTGATTTTTCAACTTGTCCTGACGATGAACCACACTGGTTGGTTCGAAATGCGTTGACAAAAGAAATATCATGTGATTTACGCTGAAAAATCTCTCATTAACTTGATATGGGTCACAGAAGCCTCAATTCAACAATTCAACATTTATTATTGTCCACTTGGAAAATGATTTACATAAACACAATACTAAAACCTACTCCAATGAGTTAGATTCTCCATGCCAAAAAAAATAAGAATGTCTCAGTTTGCAGTAAAAATAGTCGTATGAATATAAAGACACTACCACCAAATTGACTTGATTGTTTTAATATTATGAGACTTCACACCGCAATTTTATTTTTTACGGATTTCAGTGAACCATGGTGATGTTTATGTCTTCATACCTCCATCCGGACGCGCTCCAACATTGATAATCCGCCAGTACTTTAAATTTCTCTCGACACTTCATGAGGGAAGTCATGCCCAACTTTGTTCAATATCCAATTCTATCAATTTTCAAAAAAACCCGCAGCACTTCATAGAAAGCAATAGCTTCGCAGACATTTAGAATGTGGTCGATCTAGCAAAGAGTGACTCCACACCCAAATATTCAATGTAGTTCTCCACACTGGATACCATCCATGACCAATCTATTGGATTACCATAGGGAGATCAACTTTGTAATCCCTAGAACAATGCTACAATTCTAGATTGGACGATTGTTTCTCAACTTGGGAATCTATCTCTCTCACAGATATTTTAATGTTGATGCCTCCCCGCTCGATCAACAATTTCTCTCCACTACGCAGATGCACAGATCTGAATTCCACAATATGCAACAATTCATGATGATGCCAGAGATTCGCATCCACCACGATATCTTATCTAATCAGAACTCATATCCATCACCACTCTGTCGGATCTGATTCAAAGATCCACCGAAGATCGAATAGAGTGGTGGTCAGATCCAAAAATCCATCGCTTCCTCTTCATCACAACTCTGAGAATCTGTCGCAACAAATTCTCACACATTGAACTCCAGCTCTCACTCTCACAACGCTTGCTCTGATACCACTTTGATGCAGCAAAGCTGCAATTTTTCACGATCCTCAGACTTGTGGGTTATTGGTCCAATGCAGCAAATCTAAGGCCTCAAAAATAAAATTAACACATAACATTGAAGTCTACACAATATGTATCCACAAACAAAACTCAGAAATAATTTATTATAAATAAAATATTTACAGGAGAATTATTAACATTCCTCACTCTCACACTTCTTCTCTCCTTCTTCCCATATTCAGGCTTACATTTATAGAAATAAGTACATAGTTATGGATTATTCTAAATCCATAATCTTCTCCATAAATCACTCAACTAATTCGTAAGGATTCTCTCTAATCCCCAAAATTATGAAACCAATTCCTAATCTAAGATTTACAATATTTCAAAATCTCTCAATCCTCACTAATCACTCATCAATCACTCGTGTTCTCCTATATTCGAGAACATTTACAAATATCCTCACAATATTTAATTAATTCCTATTAAATATCTCTCATTAAAATCATTCAAAAACATTAAAATTACATTAATTTAATTCTTTTGGCAACCAACTCCCTTAAAACACAAGACCCCTATGTTTATTAAATACAATGATTTTTCTGAGCCGAATGCTCCTGCATCAAGAGTATTTTTAACAAACCCTGGGAAGGAGTGGTTCGATTTTGTAATGATTGACGAGTCCTACATTGACTAAGTTTTATGAGTCAAGTGAAGGTGTAACTCGATGTTGTTTTCATGTTTAAAGAATTTAAAAAGACACAAAAATAAAATTTGTTTACCTCTTTCAACATAAAATTTTAACGAACTTGGAGAAAGTAAAGCTTGGTGTTTTTCATTTTTAGGGAGTCATGAGAAAAACATAAGTAAACTCCATAGTGTTGTTTTCATAAATTTAGTCTCTCAAGCCCAGAAAAGGGTAAAATAATGCAGGAGAGAACTCTATTGCCCATGATTAGTCAACTTATACCTTTTCGTAAATAGCCTAGTTCGGTTCGTAAAAGGGGTAAAATTATACTGAATAGACGACTGTTCATTTACTTTTACGAGTTCAAATAGTCAAGTACTTGACGATCTTATCATGTTTAGGGAGTTTGGAAAGGGCATAAAGAGAACTCTTGGTTTCGATTTTTGTAAGTTTTTAACGAGTTTAAAAAGTGATAAAAACGTACTCATCGCCAAAATGATTCATTTTCGTAAATAACTTGTGTTCTGCACGTTTAAACTCAAAAATAATAGTCACTACTCAAAAATAGAGTAAAAACATTAAAATTTTGGATTTCAAAGGCTAATAGGAAAAAATAATATTTTAATGGGCCTGAAAACTTATAAAAAACCAAAAAACTAAAAACTTTTTACCATTTGTGTTTTTTACCATTTGAGAGTGGTTGAGTGCATTTTTCTCCAAGAACTTCAGAGGTAGATTCTCAAAAAACCGTTGAACCAAATCATGAGCCATCTTTTCCAAGTAAACGATCTCTCAGATATCTTCGTTTTCATTGCTTTATTCTTGCTTTTCACCGTGTATTTAGGTTTTTTGGAGAGTTTTATCAATTCAAAAATCGCTCCCGATGTGCGTAGTTTCTCTTCATTGGGCCTGCACACAATGACCGATTTTTTTACACATAAAAATGAGATGTGTGTGGTTTCTAAGATAGAACCGTGCAAATCCGCACTGGTCTTAAAAAGTGGTCGCGCACGGCACCGAAGCTTTTGAAAAAATAATGAAAAATGTCCAATTTTTTGCAAAAAATAATCACAATGTTTTCTAATGATTTTCCATGTTTATTTGCAGGGTTTTAATCTACAAAAATGGAGTGGAGAGAGCGTGAACATGAAGAACGTGATATAGCAGCTTTGAATCATCTAGAAACATTATAAGCTCTGAGAAACTATGGCCTGTACAATTTTTTCACAATCCCAAGCATGAAGGCCTAGCTAGATTTGCTGGAATAGATGGTGAGAAAATGGAATGTACAGGAAGAGTGCTTCTTGATTGGAGATCATAGACTCATGATAGATGTCGATGACATATATATTTTTTTCTAAGCTCCCACATCATTGAGTTAACATTTCTTTGTGTGGGCATAGACGCGGTGGTGAAACAACTGCTACTTACCTAGTGCAACATTGTTTTCCAACGTCCGAACTCAAAGATGGGTGAATTAATATCAAAACCATTGAGAGGCTCCCTTTGAGGGATATTGGCTTCATTGTTGCATGATTATGTGGGAGTGCAACACTTCACTTAATCACCAAGGATCATATGCAGGTTTCTTTAGAGTGCTTGCAGCCTACAATATTTAACTAGTGTGAAGGGGTGGTTGCCAACCTGAAAGGGCAACAAACTAGAGTAAAAACTGGAAAACTCAAGAATTTTGGGTATGTTTCCTTTGTTATCCCATTCGCTAGAGAGAGGATCCCCCTTCTCGCCCCATAGGTAGGTGGAGGAGGACCACGAGTTCCTTGCATGTTGAATTGGGGCACATTGATGGCATGGCACAAAGGTGGTGAAGGCCCAACTGTTCAATATAATCCTAATTTCTTTGGATTGTTGGAACTTAAAATTTATGATCGAGGAATTTACATGTGCAGGCATGGATTACATAGGTGATCCAGATATTCCACTACCATCTGAAATGCAGTGGGGTGACCTAGGTAAAAACTTCACATTTTGGTTGTTTTGTATTTTTTTTGTTTTTTTGTTTTTGGCATCCAAAACTAACTATTTCGAATGATCATGCAAATGTGAGCCCAGTGATACCAACAGGACTACGCCGATTTGACAGACGCAGTGAGCATCTAGTAGCTCCTGCAATATAGAACCCTGATGCAACGAAGGCTTTGACTGAGGTTGAGCACAACCTAGAGAGGTTGACCCTAAACATCTAATATGTTTGGATTGATGACTTTCCTCTCCGTTATCAGAGGCACATTGTGGGGGTTCTTGGACCGATTAGTCACTTGCTACGATGAGTAGCTCACACTATTGTCTCTTACCATGGTCATCATGCGTAGCTCCTAGTCTTAGGGCTAGATTTTATTTTTTTATGATGTGTCGACATGTTTGGATATTAAAGGCCCCATGGCCTCATGTCTTGGATGACATTTTTGTAAAACCACACTTTTTACATACATTTTAACTAATGAAAACTACTACTTTTATCTTAGTTTATCTTGTACAATATATGGATGAATATTGTGTTTCCTTTCTTATAGATATTACAACTGTCGATTTAACACATAATTAGCTAATGTGTTTAAATGTCTTGGAATGTGTTGATATTCGATGTAATCAAACTTGCTTTCCAAGAGACAAACCCTCAAAAACATTCTTAACATTCCAGAACTTCTTACTGAATAGACATCGTTTAAATGTAATACTATGAATTGATAATTTGACCTAATGATCAAGCGACAAGTACTAAATGAAATGGCATTAGATAATAGCTCAATAACTGCATTATACTCTGCGATGTTATATTGTTTGACCAAGGCATATCCCATGAATAGAAACTAACTCATAAGCGGGTGAATAAATGACCCAGGCTGCAAAAGAAAAATTTTGAGTACTACGACTAGCGCCATTGGCAAAGTCAATGTAAGTTTAATTGAGCGTCGACATCTGAAAATCAAGTGTAACATAAGATAAGTAGGAGAAGTAGCAGTTAAAATATGCTAAAATTTCCACACACACACACACACACAAAAATGATACAACAATATACAAATTCTTCACTCAACGATTTAAACATAATGTTTCTTTAGGTAAAGACCATTTATGGGCTTTCCTAAAGAAAATTGTCATAATAAACTAACTCATAAGGCCCTTTTGTTAGTACAAATTTTACAATATAAGGACCATGCCACATGGGCTCGAATTTACCAACACCTAATTTATCGTGCTCTTCATCATAAACCAAGATTAAGTCACCTTCTGAATATGAGCGAGGTTTTACATTTTGATAAAATTGTGCCTTAACTCATTTCTTATGAGTCTCACTGGCTAATGCAACATTACAGCGAGTCTCGTCTAGTCATGCTAAGTACAAAAAGTGTTCCTCCTCTACAAAAGTAGCAAGTAACAATTCGATCGCTAGTTGTGATGACGGTATTTAACATTCAATTAGCAAAACTGCTTCCAGACCATAAACCAGCTAGAAGAGAGTAAAACCACTTGAAGTTTTTGCTGAGGTACGATATGCCCACAAGGCTAGAAAAAAACATTAGATGCCAATTTCGTTTATGAATTCTGAGATTCCGTTTAATCATGGTATTTAAAACCTTGTTTACAAATACTACTTGGCCATTTTCTACGGGTAATATGGAATAGAATTGTCATGATGCAAGCCTAGATCTGCAGTAAGTTTGGTCATCATAAAGTTTCGAAAATGGCTGCCATGGTCTCTGACGATGGGTTGTCGAACACTGAACCTAGCAATCACATGATTGAATATGAAAATAGCTACCATTTCGCCATCATCCTTATATGTAGGCATCACCTCGACCCATTTCGTAAAATAATCCACTGCTAGGATAATGTACCCATGGCCCTTGGTCAAGTGAGGGTTAAATGTAAGGAAATTGACGCCCCACTTTGCAAAAGGACTGACATCAATCTTTGGGTGAAGAGGAGATGGAGGTGCATGCATTTTATGATCATAGATTTGGCAATTGTGGCATTTCTAGACCGCTATTATACAATCTATGAACATCGAAGGCCAGAAACACCCAATGCATAAAATCTTTTGTGCAGTGGAAAACCCCGACTACTACAAGCTTCAGAATGGTAGTCATTCAATGCCTTGTCAGCTTCCTCGTGATTCAAACATCGTCTAAAGATGGAATCAGCACCATGGGGATAAAGTGTATCGCCAACAATAGTATATTGTTGGGATTGGTACCGAATACGATTGATTCGAACTTAAACAGGAATGCAAGAAATAACCATAAATGCAATAGAAATAACACTTCATTTCATTAATATCAAAATACTGACATATGCTTACAAACATAATGGAAATAAACTAGCTCAGGCGATGGTAGCTTATCTTTGAGAAGAGATGTGACGGCTACATACTTCTAAACTGTGTCACAATGAGGCTCAAGGGCCTATTTATTATTGAACAACAAGGGAAAACCCTCAATAACCAAAACCCTAACCCTGGGAGATGGAACGCTAAGACTTTGTGGGTCTCGTTGGCGTTACTTTGGCAGCCAACTTCGCGTGGTTGTAACTTGGTCATATTATCTCTGTTTGACGCATATGATACCTTGTTGAATATATGTTTGAGTAGTACAGGATTTGCGGCATGCCTCTACCTATGGCCATAGGCCTAATGCAAACCTCAAAAAAACAACGTTTAGGGGGTCAAAATTGTTCTAGAAGTTCACGACTCGAAAACTTGCTAAAAATAGTAAATGCTGCAATAAACAAGGAAATAGATGAAAACAACTAGAGGCAAAGGTGGAATAGGCAGGTGGCCACCAATATCCACCTGGATCATTCCTCCCCCATTAGGAAGCAATGGTCCCTATTGCGTGCAAAGCCTCCATTAGGTGAGAAAAATTATGTTGAACCTGGTCCCTAGTGAACCACTTGTCATGGTGAAGGAGTTAACCTGCTTTGACAACTCCATATACTGGATACTCTGTTGGTGAGTGTTCTTGATCTGTGTATCCATGATCTGATCAATTATGTCATGTTCCATGCAGTCTGAGTTTAGCTCTGTTGGTGTGACTTGTTTTGCAATATTGGATGTGTCCAACAATGGTAGAAAGTATGGTTGAAGGCAGTCTACATTAAACATTGGGTGTATACCAAGGAATGGTTGAATGCTTAGCTCAAAGGAATTGTCCCCTACAACTTTGGTGATGGTTTATAGCCCATATCGGAGCAGGAGAATCTTGCGGTGGGGTCCAGCGAGGTGCTCCTTCTGCAAATGTAGCCAAATTTCGTCGCCCACTTGGAACTTGTGTGGAGCCCGATGTTGATCATGGTGTTGCTTGTACTTATCATTGGACCTACTAGCAAATGTGTTGAATGCACTCAATGAATTTTTTAGCCTTGTCAACTTTAGACAGGACGTGAGCCGAATCTGCCTGAGTAGCTACAAATGGTATGCCCACATCAATGGGACATAATAGCTGAAATCCCAGCCCTACCTAAAAGGGGTTATGGCCCATTGAGTTGTAGAGAGATCTATTGTAGTTGTGCTAGACATAGGGAAGGTTTCCATCCCATGTGTTTCTTCGAGTTTTACATGCGTAAAATGTGTACAATCATTCTATTGATGACCTCCGTTTGGCCATCAATTTGGGGATGGAAAGCCATGCACTTAGTAAGTTTGGTATCCAACATCGACCAAAGACTTTACCAAAATACACTTATGAATCTATTGTCCTAATCTGATAGAATGGATTGTGGGATCCCAAAGTGTACCCACACTCGCTCAGAGAAGAGCTTAGCAGTGGCCTCTGTTGTGATACTCTTCTTGCAAGCTTCCATAATGGCCATCTTAGAGAATTTGTCGATGACCACAAAAACGTAGTCGTTGTTGTTCTTAGAAGAAGGAAGGCCCGACATGTAATGCATGGATATGGATTCCCAAGGTCAATTAGGAGTAGGAAGAGGAGTATATAGGCCTTGCTTCTTGATGTTTGGTTTAGAAATGACACAAACATTGCAAGATTTGATGTACCTCCCAACATCCTGACAAAGGTTGGGCCAATAAAAATACTTCTGTAGTACTACCATTATTTTCTCTACTCTGAAATGTCTAGTGACTCGACTGTAGTGTGCCTCCCAAATCATCTTGGCACGCGCGCTTGAAGGAAGACAGATGTGTCTTAGGTGGCATAACAATGCATCCTGGAGGTGGAAATTTGGAACTTTCTTACCTTCAAGGAGTGTCTGGTATGTGCTGCCAAATTTTGGATCGCTCTTGTAAAGATGTGACCACCCCGAAGTCTCATGCCCATAGGAGTCGAGCACATTCATCAGCACCATGACTGGTGGTTAGTTGAGGTAGTCTGCAACATTATTAGTGTTTCCTTTCTTGTACATAATGTTCAAATGGAATTGTTGTAGGTATGTGGACCATTTTTATGGCGATTGTTCTACAACTTCCCTTGTGTCTGTATGAATTGCAAGAGTCGGTGGTCTATGTGGATGACTGTTTCCTTCCCCATAATGTAATGCTTCCATTAACGATAGGCCTACACAAAGGAATACATTTCTTTGTTGTAAGTGGGATACTTTCGAACTATGTCTGAAATTGTCTCACTGTGGTAAGCCACTAGATGCCCCTATTGAGTAAGAACTGCACCAATAGAATAGTCGAAGGCATCTGTCTCAATCTCAAATGGTTGCTACAGGTCTGGTAATGTGAGCACTAGTGTAGAATAGAGGCGATTCTTAAACTTGGAAAACACCTTCTCTTGGGTTTCAAACCAATTTTTTTTTGCATCACTCCACCCTTGGTGACTTGACTTAAAGTCCAAGTGATATGAGAGAACCCCAACACGAACTTGTGATAGAAATTGGAAAGACCCAGAAAGTTGTGGAGCTTTGCTAGAGTGGTTGGGGGTGGCCAATCCTGAATGACTTGTATCTTGGGTGGGTCCACATGCACACCCTACTCATCAATGATGTACCCCATATATTTAACCTAGGTCATGCCAATGGTTCATTTCTCCAGATTAGCACACAACTTGTGTTGTCGCGGGGTTTGAAGGACCTGTCGAATATGGTGGAGGTGCTCTTCCCAACTATGCCTGAAGATCAAGATGTCATCTAAATACACTACCATGAATGCATTGGTGAAGGGGCACAAGATGTCGTCCACCAAACTCATGAATTTTTTGAGGGAATTCATCAACCCGAAAGGCATGACCAACCATTCTAAAAGGCCCTCCTTCGATTTGAAGGCAGTCTCCCACACATCGGAGGTTTCAATAGGCACCTAGCGATAACCGAACTTCGAGTCAATATTTCTTAATATTTGGCCCCATTGAGTAGGTTCAGAAGGTCATCAATCCACGAGATTGGGTACCTATTCCGAACAATGCTCTTGTTCAGTGCCCGATAGTCAATACAAAGTCTCTAGGTCTTGTCCTTAATCTGTAGGAATACAAATGGTCTCCCACAGGGTGATGAGCTTGGCCTAATGTTCCCTTTTTGCAACAGCTCCTGAACCGCCTCTTGATCTCATTGTTCTCTAGAACATAGCTTCGATATATTGGTCCATTGGGTAGAGGCATGCTCGGGGTCAAATCAATGGATTCCTTGACCTAACAATGTAGAGGTACCCCCATAAATGAGGCAAAAATGTCCCTGTGCTCCTCTAAGACCTTGTCAATCTGTTGTTGTTGTGCGAATCAGCCTTGTTTGGAAGTTGTGGCCACAATATTCTTCTTTCCCTAAGGCTGAATCATAAGGAAAACAAATTTCTTGGTATGTGAAATGATCTTAATGCATTGTTTTGCAGAGATCAAAGATATGGCGGTAGATGGGGCTACCTCCAGTATCCTGTACAACTTGTTGCTCAAAGTAATAATCATAGAGCGAGGTCTAGACTCATATAAAACATGTCACTTCCACAAGTATGGTTGTCCTAATAATACATCACAAACTTCAAGAGGAGAAACATCACACAATACCTCATCCATGAAGGGCTTGATGTTGTAGGGAAGGTGACACTCTTGGCTAACGCGGAGATCTTGTCCTTGGTGAAGCCACCCGATGGTGTACAACTATGGATGTCTTATAGTCAGGAGGCCCAGTTCCTTCATGACCTTTACTGAAATGACATTCTTTTGTCTCCCATTTTCGACAATGAACTGCAGCAAAGAACCCTCACCCACATTTGTGAGTGGAAGAGAAGTTCCCCCTCCTCTGGATCTTCAACATCATTCTTCTAGATCTTGGTAGTGGTCGCGGTGGCATTGGGCTTTGCGTCAATGATCTTCATCCCTTTTTCATTCATGTTGTCGGGTTCTGACTTAAAGTCGGAACATGCGTCTGATTCAAAAGCCTACATCTCAGCCACCAATGACTGCTTAGCTTGACACTCACTAGTGTTGTGAGTGGATCTCTTATGGAACTCACACCATTTTCCCGTGTCCTTCATTGTCTTTGTGGTGTTTTTCTTGTTTGCAGCTTCGGAAGTTTGTCTTGGGTCACCCTGCCTTAGATTTGTCCTTTGCTTTGTGGTTTGGGGCACCTTTTCCTTGCTTCATATTCGTATATCCTAGTCTCTCTTCTTCTATTTAAACTTCTACTCAATCTTGACAATGTATTTGTACGTCGTGGCAAGTGAGGAGATGTCCACGAACTCCATCTCATCGTACTTGTGTAAACAACCATTGTACTTGAGTACCAAATGCCACTTAGAATCCTTGATACCTGACTTTGTATGAAAAGGATGGAAAACATTCGCGAACTGTGGTACATCTTAGTCCCTTCCTTGTCGTAGCATGGTCCACTTGATGTATTTATCTTCATAGCTCCTGACAGGGTAATATTATTCCTTGATGGCGTCTCGAAAAGAATCCCAAGTGGGTGCGGTTGAAACCAGTGAGGATTCCCTCTCATCCTTTTGTTCAAATTGGTTTCCCACTAGTCCTTGACGTGTGGGGCGGCTTTAAGAAGTGCAAAAGTAATCTTTTCCCGATTGAAAAAGTCATGAACTAAAAAATATGCTTCCAATAGATTTAACCATTTATCTACTACATATGCATCTATTTGGCCTTCAAATATGGGAATATCGAAGTTAACTTGTACCTTAAAAAGAGTGGCTGTTGGATGAAGATGTGTGGCATGTGGGTAGTTGTCGAAGGATCTGGGAAAAGTTATCTGACATTGTGTTCCTCCATCGCTCAAGGGATTCCTCGAGCAATATTTTGATAGGATCTCTTGCCCCCTCACCTTTATTTTGTTCCACCATGGGAATTCATCAAGGTTTGCGAGGTTGTTCTTGCAAAGGTTCAACCAGTTCGAGCCCTAACTCCTTATACCCTGGCGTCGTTGGGGACATGCAAAGAAAAACAAAGAAAGAGAAAACTGCTTTGATACCACTGATCCAAACTTAAACAGGAACACAAAAAATTATAGAAATAACCATAAATGTAGAGATACAACAAAAATAACACTTCATTTCATTAATATCAAAATACTGAAATATGCTTATAAACAAGATGGAGATAAACTAGCTCAGGCAATAGTAGCTTATCTCTAAGAAGAGATGTGACAGCTACATACCTCTAAAATGTGTTACAATGTGGCTCAAGGTCCTATTTATTATTTAACAACAAGGGAAAACCCTAAACAACTGAAACCTTAATCCCGAGAGATGGAACACCAAGAGTTTGTGGGCCGTGTTGGGGTTAGTTCGCCAACCAACTTCCTGGGGTCGTAACTTGGTCATATTATCTCTATTTAGTGCATATGATACCTTGTTGGAAATATCTCTCTGAGTACTACAGGATTTGCCGAAACAAGCCTACTGTAGACCTCAAAAAACATCATTTAGGGGGTCAAAACTACTTCGGAATTTCAAGACCCGAAAAAACTGCTAAAAATAGTAAATGTTGCAATGAACAATAAAACGGATGAAACCAACTGGAGGCCTAGGTGGAATAGGTGGATGGCCACCAATATCCACCTAGATCAATGATGATGGTCAGTTTGAGTCAATTATGGCCGAAAATTTTGGGTTTGAAGATACACGATGATATCTGCATACAAAGGGTCTAAAGTACTGATAAGAAAGAGAGATTCATTTGGAAGAGAATTCTTTGCCACGGTTTCTGCCTGAGTATAGGGAAAGTCACATAACAACTCAGAAAACACCAATGATTTCATAGACTTAGATTTTATGAATTCTAAATCAAATTCTTGCACAATAACTATCCATATAGAATATTTGCCCCCTAAGAAGTGTCTCGTAAGAATGTAAACCATAGGTTTGTAGTCTGAAATCACTATTGTTTTGCTTAAGAGAATGTAGTGATGAAATATTTGGACAAATTGAGCGACTTCCAAGGCCAATTTCTCCACATGTGCATATTTTACTTCAGTTTTCATAAGCTTTATGCTTAAATAATATATGACATGTTCATCATTCAACTCGTCTTCCTAAAATAAAACCATGCCAATGGTGACATCTGATGCAGCTAAATACAAAAAGTAGTCTCAATGATAATCAGGAGGATGCAACAACGGCGTATGATTCAACGCTTGTTTGAGTGCATCAAAAGCTTATTTAGCAACTTCATCCCATGTAAATGAGATGCCCTTTCTCAACGATCGAGTAAAACCCTTAGTTAGCTCAACATAGTTCTCGATGAATAGACGTAAAAAGTTTGATTTCCCTTGCAAACTTTGGAGTTAGCGGAGATTGGAAGGAGGAGGAAAGTTTAGAATAGCCTCTACCTTGAGCAGATTGACACGAATGCCTTCCTTTGGTACGAAAATCCCAGTAATCGACTGGATTACACACAAAAAAACATTTGTGAGGGTTAGAGTGTATAACGTAGTGTCGGCACCTGATAAAGATAACTCTCAAATGTGTTGGATGATCTCCTCGTTTTAGTGTATGAGTTGGTAAATCATCCAAATAGGGTTGTACAATATGCTTGATATCGTGAAATGTGTAAGACATAGCCTATTGGAAGGTTGTGCTAGCATTCTTTAATCCAAATGGGAGTTTTTGATAAGAAAAAGTCCCCCATGGATAGAGGAACGCAGTTTTATGTTGATCGGTCGAGAGTAGGTTGATTTGGTTGTATCTGGAAAACCCATCCATAAAAGAAAAGATTTCGTTACCGACATAATCGTCAATGATTTGATCGATATAGGGGGTAGGATAGTTGTGTTTGGGACCAGCTTTACTAATAACCCTATAATCTACGCGTACTCTAATGATCCCTTTTTTTTGTTAAAAAGAAAAATATTGGAGACCCAGTCAGTCAAGGGAACTAGATAGATAAAACCTGCTTTAAGTAGTTTTTCAACTTCAGCTTTAATAACAACAATATTTTGTGGATGCACTCGACGTTATCTTTGTCTAATAGGTTTAGCATCCAGGTAAGTCTTAATTTTCGGGAACAACAATACTCGGGTCAATTTTTGGCATTTCCTCATAGGGCCGGGCAAGAATGTCACAAAATTATTGAAACGGAGCTTTGTATGTTTAAATTTCTTCAAGTGAGCATGAAGCACCTATGTGAATGTTCTCGATAATTCTTGTTTTGACTAAGATATCAATTGCAATCATTGTAGATATGTTTCCAAAATTCTTTTCAAATTCAGCCTGAAGAACTGACATGGCCCATTCAATATTATTTACGATCTCAAGCGAAAATACAGTTGAAAAAACATTCTCAAATTTATCAAAGTTAGGAAGAAAAGACAAACGATGATGATAATCCTCCCATGCATTTCACCCAAAGTCATAATCTCCATAATACTTTCATCAGTTGGAAAGGTTTTGTTGAAAGGATTAGGAAGTGAAATTTGTTCCAACCAAGGTAATTGAGAATAATCATCATTGATCACATTCACTCGATTAATTTCAGAAGATGGTGGATCAGAAAACATTTGAACTGCCTGATAAGCCAATTCAAGTGGGCTCAAAGGAACCTTATTACCATAGGAGGTCAATTCAAATTCTAAAGGCACTATCCATGGATCAAAAGATTATATATTGCTTTATGTGATCATGTTAAACTAGGCAACATTAGAAGGAAAATTCAGTGGAGGAAGTGCAAAAGTTCCCATAAGTGATGAATTTTTAAGAAAACCAACACCAATATCCTCATAAGGAGTAATCATTTTCCCGATGAAAGGTATACTACCTATAGAGTTAGGGTCGGAAGTGTAATAAGACAACTGGTCTACTTTTACTATTTTCCCTCGATGAGAAAATAATATCATATAGAAAAGTGATGATACCGTTGCAAACATAACATAGGTCCAACTTCGACCAAGTAAAAGGGTATAATCGAGCTGAGCATCAACAACTTCAACTTTGATTACAACCGGCTTACCCTCTAACTTTATGGGTAGATCATTTAGGATTCCATAAGGACGAAAACCTTTTCCATCAAATGCTTTCATAATGGTAGGTGACTGATTAGTTGGAGAACCTAAAGCTTTCCAATGAGCAATAGAAATGATACACGTAGAATCTCCTTCATAAAGAATTGTGTGAAAGCCTCGTTTGGTTTTGAAAATTATTGGTATTTGGAATGCCAGTTGATGTGGGATTCTAGGTATATATCTTTGAAGATCGAAGATAATAAGATTAGAATCATGAGTATCAATTTCTCCAATGAATGAGAATAGTAACTTTCTTTGTGTTGGACATGTTTGCAGCACCTCAAGAGCTGACATTGTTGAAGGAGACATCACTAGGTCTCCAACAATGTTATAGCTCTGAGCAGCTCTAGCATTTGGATTGAAAGCTGATTTTCGAACAACACATTTGTGAGGTAGTCAAAACATCATGTCAAGGTTTGGTTTCTCAATCTGTAATGGTTTAGAAGGAGGAGGAGGAATTTAAATGGAAGGTTGACTAGATGGACTAACATCATTTCCATTTACAACAAGACCCTTAGATTTGTAATATTTTGATCTTGTTGCTACCATAACTTGTTGCGAAGACATCATCATGATATTTGCGGATGTGGAAGAAGAAGATGGATTATGTGAAATAATTTTGCTAGCTTGAGAAAGAAAATGATCCTTCAAAACAACAAGAGTTCGATAACCTTTTAAAAACTTAGTAACCTCTGCCTGATGTGGGCATTCCTTTGTATAATGATCTTCATTACAAATAAGGCAAGGATAATGATGTTTCTTTTTCTCATCAGTACGTTCATTTTTAGTCGGTTTCTCTTTCTGATAAGCACTTTGTTTTCTTTTAGCTTTCCCCTTCTTTTTACCTCTGAATGATTGATTCTTGCGAGTAGATGACATTAATCAGAAGTAGTTTCTAGACAAAGGATTTCAGTGGGTGAATAGAATTCTTCTTTTTTCTCTTAAACTGATGGCTAACAGAATGAAGTACACCATCAATGGTGTTAGATATTGAAGGAGGTGAATATGATTGATCTAAAATTGTTGGGAAAGGTAAATTTGGGATTTTCTTGTACAAGGTATCAGAGTGGGTATAGACTAAGACTAAGTACTAGGCACGAGAAATTAATTGCTCTTATGTTACAACACCTCCTTTAGCAACATCCTCGATAATATCAGGAAGCAATGATTTTGTAAACCATTCAACTCAAATTTGATCTGGAATAAAAACCTTGACTAATCGACGCCTATGTCTACATTCATGCATATGATCTGAAATGTAAGTAGATTTTGATTGTTTTAGGGAAGTCAAAAGTTCAGTACCAATGTCATATCGAATTGATAGCTGAAAATGTGTCAAAATTGTTGTTGCTAAAGAGCTGAAATTATGTATCCTCTTCCTAAGGGATGAGATCCACAAATGTTGGGATAGGGGATCCACAAAGAGAGGGAAGTAGCTCCATGATGGGAGAGATTAGGCTTGAGTAAGCATCCATTTGAAATTGTTAGTTGGGAAATATTGGACTAACAAAGCTTCTAGACTTTACTTTTTATTTTTTACTTGCATTGAGTCATGTGTGCAAGCCACAATGTAAGATAGAGTGCACTTTTGTGTAGCTTCTAATGGTCTCTTCTGCGTATGCGCAAAAATTGACTAGGTAACTGCGCAGTAAGTCAAAATTAGGTTTTTGGCCCTTGAGATCCAATAATTTTATTCTCTTTGGGATTGTTTGAGTTCTAGCCTTGTAGGGGGATGCTTTGGAACACTTTTATGGATAGCAAAAGATCCAAACCGACAATCATTTTCCTAATGCGACAAAATAACGTGTAACAACTTTGCCATGAATTCTCATGTTATTTACTAAAGTTGTATGAAAGTTTTATACTTGGGCACATAGGTCGAAGCCTTGAAGGGGGGAAGCTCCAAGGTGAAGGCACTATGTAAGGCCTTTGTTTATATTGATTATATGTTGTAGTTTTATTTTTATATTTGATTAGTGTAGGCTATTACATTTTATTTATCATGTGCTTGATTAGTTCCTTTCTAATGTGGCATATCATAGCTATTACTTTATCTTGTATGTGTGTGTTTATTTTTTTGCAAGTGTGTTTCAATTTTCTACAATGCAATTTTTAGTTATTTTTGTTTAAGGTGATGATTCCTATTGAGTTCAACTGCTACAGATCTTTGTAGAAGGTGCCATGGGATATGTGTGCCCAACAATTGTCCGAGTTTAACCTAAATTGTAGAAATGTCTTCCACCTAGACTCTGTGTCACATTATGATTTCCTTTATGCAGTATAGGTCATTTAGGAAATGGCAATATTCCTTCTTCTTATGTATATTGCACGAAATGCCTCTCAAGCTTGTTGACCCCAATTTGTTGAAAAAATGCAATAAGAAAATCCTAATTTAATTTTGTCCTTGAATTAAATTGTAATTCTACTTCTTATAGCAACTTGTAATAGTTAATTAAGTTAGTTTGACCTAGTTGGCTTAGTTAATTCAAGTTGGGAGTCTATCTAGATTTATGTAGAGTGGTTCCTAAATTTTACGGGCTCAGGTTGAATTTTTTTGAGTTGTAATTATTTAATTCAGTTTAATTGAGTTAAATTCAGTTAAACTAGTTCCAACTAATGGAGGAATTAGTGGGAGATCCAATAGTGGGATGTAACCTGCGGTAGTGGGGTGTAACCAACACTGCTCAACCAGTAATATGAAGATTCACTCATAATTAACTCATGCATTTCAGATTAGAGAAACACCCAGTTGAGATTGGAGTTCAGGGATAGTGTACAATCCGTTGTAAAATCTTCTAAATTAAATCGTTGGTGCATGAAATTAGAGGAAGGCCTATGATGGATTACACAGTTATGGATGAGAAATTTCCCAATTAAATATGGTCTAATTCCCTGGGAAATTGCGCAAGAAAATAGGAGCTTGGTAGGCACCAAATTTGGCTAAGTATTGGTTGGAGCTTGTTTGTGAAGTAGTGAGATAGATTGAGATAGTGCAAAGATTGTTCAGGCTTGAAAAAAGCATTGTAATCTTCTCATATTTTATTATTAGTACAATATATAGATAGCAAAGGTTTTTAGCTATGGCTTTCCCTAGAAAATCATTGTGTAACGTGTGACTGAATTCTTTCTTTTTTATGCTTCGCGATTTCATTGATCATTTGTTGTTTCTGCTGATGAGTAGAGTAGATTCAAGTAAATTGTTTTAGCATATTACAATATGCAGTTTAAATCTATAAGGAATTTATACATGGTATAAAAGCTGAAATCACTATAGAAGAGGAGAATACGAGTTTTCCTTTTGCAGGAGAAATCGAATTTACAGTATCATACTTAAGAGCCAACAAGATGTCATTCTACGGATTAAGACTCGAATATGCCCTTGAGGGTGGTTCATACTATATTACTTGGAAGGACAAGATGAAGGCAATGTTGGAATACAATGAGCTTAAGGAATTAATAGACAAAGATATTCCTAAGCCATTTGATGCTCAGGATCTGGTAGAGTGGAGAAAGTTTGTGGAAAAGGTGAGAAGGATTATCCTAGAAGGAGTTCAAGCTCATATTGTCTCGAACCTCCACAGTAAGGAAACTCCATTTGCAATGTGAAAGGCCTTTACAAACCTGTTTCAAAATAACAGTGACTACAGGAAGTTGGCACTGAAGGACAAGCTCATAAATATCAAGATGGAGAAGGGTGACAATATACCAAAGTACTTGACCAAGTTCACCCAATGTCGGGATGAGCTTTGAAGTGTCAGTGTTATAGTTGTTGAAAATGATATGGTGAACCTAGCACTTCTAGGACTTCCCAAGAGTTGGCACAACTACTATGACTCAATTAATGGGAGGGAGAAGCTACCCGAGTGGAAGCGATTGTGCCCGACTACGAAACATGAGGGATGGATCCTCATCCAAGCATTATGATGAGGAGAATTGTACATTAGCTGGAAAGGCAAAGAAAGGGAAGGGGAAGTCATCCCATTCCAAATCAAATTCCAGTTAGGGCAACAAGAAGAAGGACATGTCGATGATTAAATGTTTGCACTGTCATGAGTTGTGACACTATGCCATAAAGCATCCCCACAAGAAGGTCGATAAGAAGCCTTCAGGTGGAGTGGTAGGTGGAGCTCTTGCTTCAAAATTCGAATTGGATTTCACCCTCATCACTTGCATGGGACATTGGTGATGGGTAGTGTATGGTACTTGGATACTGGAGCCTCATTCCATATGACCGGCGACAAAGATTTCTTCAGTGACTTGGAGAAGAAGGACCTCGAGATGCACATTGATATGGGAGATGATGGGAGGTATAGCGCGACCAACATCGGTATTTTTACCTTTCAGAGGGAGTCTAGTTCTCATCTCACATTAAAAGATGTCATGTATGTTTCGGGTTTGAAGAAGAATTTGGTTTCAGTTGCCATGTTGGAGGAACGTGGCTACCATGTGATATTTAGCAAGGGAAAGGATTTCCTTTGTCACATCGCCTCAGGACAAGTGAAGTGGATCGGCACTCGGGTGAAGAACCTCTACGAATTGGATGTAGAAGATTGTGTTGCTTTGAGCACAAAAGGAGAGAAGGTGCAAAGTTGAGACATCATTGAGTTGTGGCATAGAAGATTGAGTCACTTGCACCACAGAGCTTTGAACATCATGCAACAAAATTCTACAGGACTTCCCAAGGGTACACTAGAGTAGAGAGACACATGCAAAGGGTGTACATTGTGGAAGTACACCAGATATTCCTTTCATGATAAAGATAGTTGAGCACAAGTGATTCTTGATAGAGTTCACTCAGATGTGTGTGGACCGTTCTCTACAGCATCCACGACCAAGCACAGGTATTATGTAATATTTGTTGATGATTTTTCTCGTAAGTGCTTAATTTTCTTCATGCATAAGAAATATCAAACATTCGCTAAATTTTGTGAATTTAAAACACTTGTTGACAAAGATACTAGCAGGAAAGTTAAATCTCTTAGAAGCAATAATGGTGGAGAATATGTTTTAATGGATTCAAGAACTTTTGTGCATTAGAAGGCATTTGAGAAGAATGAATAACACCTCATAACCCACAACAAAATGGGGTGGTTGAAAGGAAGAATATAATTATTGTGTGAGTGACACAGGCAATGTTACATGATTAGGGACTATCGTTACACTTGTGGGTTGAAGCATGCAACACGATTGTTTATTTGTAGAACAGAAGCCCTCATCGAATTCTCGGGATGAGTACACCAGAAGAAGCTTTTTCAGGTAAGAAACCAAATGTGGCACACTTCAGGAGATTTGGTTCATCGGTTCATTGTCATGTTACCAAGGATGCATGGACAAAGCTAGAGCCAAGAGCTGATCCAAACATATTTATGGGGTACACTGATACATATCACAACTATTGGGTGTACCTTCCATCCAACAAGATGACAGTGGTTTGTAGAGATGTGAATTTCGATGAAGATAAGACCATGATATGTTCCCTTGGGAGGGAGCTTCGGTTACATGCAGGTGAGGAGCTTTTAGCTCCAAAGGAGGAACCTCAGGATGACATGGACCAGCCACATGTAGAGGAGCAGAGAGTGGAAGCACCTTCTCATGCAAGGATTTCCAAAGATGGAAGGAAGTGCACCAAAGAGGATGACATATTTATGCATGATGCTAGAGATAATGTGGGAGCACCCACATCACAATGCATGCAAAGGAGGTCACCATATTGGTACACTAGCTACATGGCTCTGATGAGCGAGAGTGTAGAGGTCGAGCCATCATCATTCAAGGAAGTAGTGCAACAACCAGTGTGGGTTGATGCCATGGTTGAGGAGTATGAATCCATTGTCAGAAACAATTTTCGGGAAGTGGTCCCAAGACTAGCAGACAAGCCAATGGTGATTTCCAGATGGCTTTACAAGGTAAAGCAAGCAGCAGATGGGAGTGTGGAGAAACTCAAGGCCATATTTGTGGCGAGAGGGTTCTCTCAGGTGGTTGGAATTGATTACAATGAGAAATTTTCTATAGTAGCAATGAACTCTTCAACCATATCTATTCCAGCATTGTCAGTGCAAATGGTATGGAAGATACATCAGATGGTTGTGAAGACAACATTCCTCAATGACATGATTGAGGAAGAGGTGTCTATTGAGCAGCCATAAGGATTTTATACCTTCAACAGAGATTCACATGTGTGCAAACTCAAGCGAGTGTTGTATGGACTAAACAAGCACCCTGTGCTTGGTACACCATGATTAAAATTTATTTCACCGGGTTGGGATCCACCAAAAGTGAAGCAAATGCAAACCTTTACCATACTGTGGTTGAAGGTAAATTGTTGGTTATGGTATTATATGTTGATGATTTGATTTTGATAGGTGACGAGAAGTTGATAACATCTTGCAAAGAGGATCTTGCATGAGAATTTTAGATGAAGAACTTGGCGCTCATGCATTACTTTCTTGGTATAGAAGTATGGCAAGGAGATGAGGAACTGTTTGTCTTTCACAACAAGTATGCCAATGAGATATTGAACAAGTTCCACATGGAGAGAAACAAACCCATGGAGACTCCTCTAGCAGGTAAAGAGGAAGGATGATGCTACTTCAAGTGAAGTAGTGGAGGCTACTCTTTATAGACATCTTGTAGGTTCACTTATGTATTTTGTGATCACACGACGAGACATGTGTTTTGCAGTTAACCAGCTTAGTCAAGAAATGGTTAAGCCAACCAAACTTTATTAGAAGGCAGCTAAAAATGTGTTGATATACCTCAGAAGCACCACTCAGTTTGGACTTTGGTACAAACAAATAGAGGGAGTGAAGCTTCAAGGCTTCATAGTTGCAGATTTGGTAGGGAGTCCATCTGACAAAAAGTGAACATCAGGTGGAATCTTCAGTATTGGGTCAGCAACAATTTCTTGGTACAACAGGAAGTAGAGATTAGTTGCACTCAGTTCAGCACATGTTCTACAAAATCAAAGTACATGGTTATTAGCCAAGTGGCTTGTGAGTCTATCTGGATGAGGAAGATCCTTATTGTGTTATTTGGCCAGCAAATGGATCCTACAGTGGTTTACTGTGACAACCAAAGTTGTATCATACTATTTAAGAATCCAGTTTTCCATGATCCATCCAAGCATATCGACATTCGGTGTCACCATTTACGAGATTGTTTGCAAAGGAGAATCATGTTGCTGGAGTACATTCCTACATAGGAGCAGGATCAAATATTTGACAAAGGCATTGTCAAGATGCAAATTTGAGTTTCACAGAGGAAGGATCACGGTAGCAAATAATCCCTTTCTTGTTGAGAGGGAGTGTTACAAAAATGCAACAAGAAAATCCTAATTTAATTTTTTCCTTGAATTAAATTAGGAGTTTCTACATGGTTTGGTAAATAAAATGCGCATTTCATATCATAACCTTTATTAAAATCAATAATGTATAAATACACTGTCAATGTGCAACTATCATCCTCCCTGACCATGTTTAATATCATTGGGCATATGGCCTCAAGTTTTCATGTCATACTTGGAAACTTATGACAATCCTCGCATACTTGGAAACTTTTTAATATTTGTATGTTATGGAAAGCATGGTAGGTGGTTTCCAAACAGTTACAGTAACACAATCCAATGTGTTCCATACATCAAGGCACACACTTTGAAACGAATTCATTAAGTGGCTCTTCTGATTTCAAACACTTAATGCATGAAGAAAGGGATTATGTCCCATCCAGTTATGATAATTTTGTCAGAACAATACAAGGCTTCCTACAACATTAGATCCCCCCTTGAGATACCATGACAAGTTGTTGGCAATTTTGCGAGATCAAATTGTTGTAATTTTTTGTGCATTGAATGTTCTAGTATTCATAAAAATCTTGAAAAATTGATGTCGGTTATGCTTAGAACAAGTTGAACCTACCTTGAGTTCATGTCAGCTTTTCCTATAACAAGTTGGCTTGCCTTGAGTTCATGTCGGCTCTGTCCAAAATAAGTCGATTTTCCTTGAGTTCATGTCATCTCCCAACAAGAGCGTGTCAGTTCAAAACAAGACTCAAACTTAGTATAAATATATACGTCACATACTTCCACCGATTTAACACAGTACTGAGTGGTGCAAGAACAAAAGATTCAGATCTAACGAAAATAAAGGAGCAAAAAAAGGATATTTCGATGGCTATCTTATTTTGGATTGGTAATAAAGGCTTGAGCTTGGTTTCTGTAGTTTTTTTCATGGCACCTTGAACATATTTTTGCGATTTTCATTACATCTGAAGCAGACCCTTATTCGGCCTTTTTTGAACAGACATGTTGCATTTGGAGCAAAATTTTATGCCCTTGTCTAGGATTACACCTCGACATCTTACTAGCTCGCATTACACAAAGATTATAGTCTTTTTTTTAGTTCACATTTTTCATAGAGATTATGGTTCTCTTGTAGCTCTCATTTCACAAAAATTATAGTCCTTCAATAGATCACATTTTTCACAAAGATTATGGTTCTCCTGTAGCTCTCATTCTTCAGAGAAGTAGCCATTTAGGAAGGTCATATATTGCAAAAATATACCTTAGACCTTCGAAGTATTCGTCCAAAAATAAACTTGAAAATAGCTCGAAACAAAGCCTCGCCCTTGAGGCCTTCAGATCACTATCATTTGTAACTCTCGGCCATGAAGTAACACATAATTATGCCCTGTGATTGACATTTGCAATCTTGATTTTGTGACACTCCTTAGCATTTGGACCTATGGATAGTTGATGGAAAACCTTATCTCTTGATAAAACTTTTGAAGAGAAGGCATCTTTGTCTACACCAAGAGCACTATTGGAGATGATCTAGAAAGCATTTTTTAATATAACTGTAGAGTAGTAGCTTGACCAAATCTTGAAGACAACCTTGAGACAGAGTTGTAGCATCATTAAAGACAACTTGAAGGGAGCTTTAAAAGCATTATTGGAAAAAAAATTGGAAGCAACTTGGAGCAGCATTGAAGTTTGTTTTGGAACCACAGCTGAAAACAATTTTGAAGCACAATTGAAGGTATTTTTAGAACTGATACTATAGTAGTCAGTGAAGACACTTCAAGATTCCTTGTGCATATATGAAGAGTCTTAAAGACAACTTCAACGAGTCCTGGAGTCTTGTTGAAGTTAATCTTGTAATGAACTAAACCCTGATATATATTGGAAGGCATTTGAAGCATTTGTTAAAGTATATGTTGGAGCAATTTGTAAGACATTGTTTGAATAGTAACATTGTTCAAGAAGCTTTTGGAAGTCTTAAGGAAGCATTGAGGTCACCTTGAAGAACTGAAGTGAATTGAGAGGGTTGGATACTTAGAGAATTGGATTCCTCACACAAGGTTGGAGCCTTGTGAATAACCAGGTTGGAGCATGGATTGAGATTTGAGGATTGGGGTCCTAAATTAGACCAAGTTGGAGCTTGGACTTGTAGTGAGGGTTGGAGTCCTGTATTAGGTCCCTATACTACTAGTGTAACCCCTTATTGCTATTAGTGCAACCCCCTTATTATATTGTTGTGCCCATATAGCCCCATATTTTTATTATTGTGCCCCATAGAAGCCCACTATTGTTATTGTTGTGCCCTTACATTATTATTGTTATGTCGGCTATGATTACATTATGACCCCTTAAACTCATATATATAGAAAGGAGGTATTGTCATTCGTATCACCCAATAATTTCTCATTTGTGTAAGATAAAGGAGGTTTCCCCCTCGAAGAGGTTGATTTCTAAGGCGTTAATCTAAATTTTCTATCTTTTTGTGAGCTAGTTTCATAACATGTGGTATCAGAGCTTTGGATTCTAGAATTTCGCTGCTCCAAACAGGTCATCGTGGAATTTTCGACATAACTTTTTTTCTACGAAGTTTCAAAAGCTAAAAAAACCCATTTGAGCTGAAAGCGTTTTAAACCTCAGGTCCAAACTTTAGATCTTTTCTCAATATATTTTCGGAGATATGATCTGAGGAAGTTAGGGTTTTTTGCAAGTTTCATAATTCCATCTCAAATAGGTCATCATGGCATTTTCACTATAATTTGTTTTCTACGAAGGTTCAGACTCTGAAATTAAAACCCATTTGATCCGACGTCGTGGTGAAGCTCATTTATGAATTTCAGATCTTGTTTCACTATATTTTCAGAGATACAATCCAAGACATTTAGGGTTTCTGCAGGCTCTTGAATTACATCCTAAACAGGTGACCTGGGGAAAATCATCATAACTTTCTCTCTGAACATTAGATTGAAATTTCGTAAGAAGCTACAGAAAGATGATATAACGTGATTTTTTCTGTATTTTTTTGGGTCCAAATGTTGAAATAATAACACATGGCACTTCGTACAAGTTCTCTCTACTGAGACAATATATAAGCAGGTAATCTTGGGAGATTGGGCATAACTCTTTCTTGGAGAATCCAATTTCGATCAAACTGGTGGCATTGGAAACAGGACACAGAGGGCTAATGTAGGCCGTAATTTTAGACCTTAGAGACCTGAAATTACTGAGTTACAGTTGTTTCAAGATTGAGCTCCTAAAATCAAGAAAAGGCAGTATGAGGAAGTTTGATGGCAATGATTCAGTAAATTGGATACTACAGATGGAACAATACTTTGATGTACATGATGTACAATTATTACAAAGGTACATATTACATCTTTATATTTAGAATCAAATCAATTTTTATGGTATAAAGGGATTTGTTCTCGTAAACCACTTCTCACTTGATCAATTTTCACGAAGGAAATGATAGCACATTATGAGGATACAAAGAGAAACACCTTCTTTAGCCAATTGATAAATCTCAAACAAAAGGGTTCAATGGAAAAGCACATTGAGGACTTCCAAAAAATGAATATAAGGGTAAATGATATTCCAGAGAAGAAAAGGATTGATTTCTTCATAGGGACTTTAAAGGATAACATTCAACATGAGATTCATCTTTAGCAACTTGATTCATTGGAGAAGGCATTCAAGTTGGCAAGAAAAATTGAAAGCGGAATTATGGAAACAAGGAACCCTACCACTCACAACTATAAATATGGAAGTGTTTTTTCTCCTAACCTTCCACAACCTACAAGGTTTACACCACAACAATTGGAAGAAAAAAGAGATAAAGGGCTTTGTTACATTTGTGATAGTAAATACACTAAAGGTCATAAGTGTGCTGAGAATAAATTATTTTACATATATTATGAAGAGGAGGAAGAAAAGGATCAACAAACATCAAAAGCATAGGATATACACCAGGAGCCAACCCCAAAGAAAGAAGAAATGAATCTGATCATATCTTGTAAAGCATTGGCAAGAATTACCACTCTTCAAACTCTCAAGATAGAAGGACATATCAAGAAGAAAAAGGTTCAAGAAGTGAAAGATCACATCGAGCATCGAGAAATGAATCCAACCATATATTGTAATGCATTGGCACGAATTACAACTCCTCAAACTATCAAGATATAAGGACATATAAAGAAGAAAAAGGTAATAGTGTTGATTGATTTGGGTTGCACCCATAACTTTATTCATTGTAAGATATCGAAGCAATTGAATTGTTTCCTATATCCAACACCAGAGTGTCAAGTGATGGTTGCAAATGGAAGAACCATAAATTGCTCTGGAAAGTGCCATAATATCAAGCTATCCATGGGAGAATATGTTTTGAATAGTCCAATGTTTTCCATTCCAATGGGTGTTGCTATTGTTGTACTAGGAGTCCAATGGCTACAATCTTTGGGGAAACCGGGAAAGATAATCAGCTCTAACGGCATGACAAAGCTTCTAAATGAACAACAACGTGGCGTAATTGCACAATTATGTTTGCTAGAGGTTCCCACGTCGAAATCGTCTATTTCTCCGGGTCTCCAAAAAGTATTGGACAATCATTCCAAGGTATTTGATACTCCCAAAGGCCTCCCACCTATATGTGATCATGATCATGATAATCATTTTCTAGGAATTGTTCCTCCAAACATCAGACCTTACAGATATCCCTTTGCACAAAAGATTGAAATTGAACGTATGGTTGCAGAAATGCTAGAGGCTGGTATAATTCAACCAAGTCAAAGTTATTTCTCTACTCCAATAGTATTGGTGCACAAGAAAGATGGATCATGGCGCATGTGTATGTATTCTAGAGAGATCAACAAGCTCACTATTAAAGGTAAATTTCTCATTCCTCTCATTGATGAATTATTGGATGAATTGTATGGTGAAATTTACTTCAGCAAGTTGGACCTTCATGCAAGATATCATCAAATCAGATTGAAGATTGAAGACATTCTAAAAGAAAAACATTTATAACTCATGAGGGTCATTATATATTTTTGGTCATGCCTTTTGGCCTTACCAATGCACCTTGTACATTCCAAGGTTTGATGAGTTCCATTTTCAAACCCTTCCTTAGAAAATTTGTGTTAGCATTTTTTAATGATATACTAATCTACAACAAGTCTTGGAAGGATTATGTTCAACATGTTGATAGAGTGCTCAGACTATTCAAACGAGAAACAATTATATGCAAAAACCTCCAAATGTTTCTTTGGAGTATAAGAGGTGGAATACTTGGGTCATATTGTATCTCATGAAGGTGTTAAGGTAGACCCTCAACAACAACAAGTTCTCCAACTCTTAAAGGATAACCTCACTTTGGCACAGAATCGAAGGAAGAAACAGGCAAATCAACATCGCAACGAAAGAAGTTTTGATATAGGCGACTGGGTATTTTTACTTATACAACCATACAAACAAATGTCCCTCAAGCAAGATAAGAAGGATAATAAATTATCACCAAAGTATTATGGTCCTTACAAGGCGCTATAAAAAATTGGTACTATCGCATACAAATTAGAGCTACCTGCATCTTCCTGAGTTCCCCTAGTTTTCCATGTTTCATGTTTAAAGAAGTTTATAAGTGACAAGCTCCTAGTTCAAACAATATTGCTGAAACTTGACGAGGAAGGAAAAATCATATTGGAACCTGAAGCAGTCATGGAAACAAGAACCCAACAGCTACGAAATCGATCAATGTCAGAGTATCTCATTAAGTGGAAGAACTTACCCACTGAAGATTCCACATGGGAGGACGAGAATTTTATACAGAAGCATCCAGAACTACTCAAGTGTTAAGGACAACACTTTTTGAAGGAGAGGGGCATGTTAGGTCCTTATACTATTAGTGTAACCCCTTATTGTTATTATTGCAACCCCCTTATTATATTGTTGTGCCTATATAGTCCCCATATTGTTATTATTGTGCCCCATAGAAGCCCACTATTGTTATTTTTGTGCCCTTACATTATTATTGTTATGTCGGCTCTAATTACATTATGACCCCTTAGACTCCTATATATAGAAAGGAGGCCTTGTCATTTATATCATCCAAGAATTGTTCATTTGTGTAATGTAAAGGAAGTTTCCCTCTTGAAGACGCTGAATTCTAAGGTGTTGATCTATCTTTTCTATCTTTTTGTGAGCTGGTTTCATAACTTCCTCACTCAAGGTTGGAGCATTGGAGACTTTGAAGAATTTATTGTACATGTTGGAGCCTAGTTGTTTGTAAGAGGTTTGGAGTCCTCATCATTCTTATTAATATATTTTTTATTGTACATTTTGTGTTCTAGGTTTAATTAATGACTATAATTGACATAATATAACAATTGTAAATAAATATTGATTCACTGCCTCTTAGTATTTTCAACAGTAAACTACTACTTGGAGGAAAAGATAGTTTTAATTGGGTTGTAGCTCTCTCAACATAAGTAATAAATAAATGATACGAGAATGAAAGAATGTCTAATAGTGACATCATGTCACACCTGATAACAACTCAATAAATCAACATGTGCATCCTTCTGTACATACTCTTCCCTTTAAATAGAAGAATGATGCTTAGAGGTCCTCACACCTGTAGTTGAGATGTTGCCTTGAGAAGGAACACTACTGCACTTATTTAAAAAGGAAAAAAGAAAAGAAAAAAGAGGGGGAAGCATAAATGAGAAGCAAAACATCAATATTCCAAAAAGGTTTATTCATGAAATGTACATCTCATCAAAATTTGAAAAGAGAGATTCATACTCTTCTTTTCCATTGTATTTGTGTTATTACTTGAATTACACATCAATCCATCATGGCTAGAAAGAAATTTGAGGATTAAAGTGTAAGATAGAGAGGGAATACCAAATTTCTTTTAAGGTCTTGGAATTTATAAGGTATGAACACATCATAATGGCTATAAGAAGTGGACACAAAGCAACTTGCCAATGAAATAGAAGGATAATCGATAGTTGTATCCTTTGCTAGTAGAATCTCGATAATGGATGGATCGATAAAATTAGTAACAATATAAGATATGCAGAAAACCAAGAAGATTCATGGAAGGTCCTTGGAAGCACAATGCAAACTACAAGCAAGGGAGCATGTGCTTTAAAATGAAAAAGCACTCGATATGCAAAAACATGAGCTTGTTATGATGTTATGCTTGTCTGCACTTAACTGTTGTTGGGAACTCCCTACCGGTCTAAATTTTAGATTGTATTGGCAAAGTTACTTTGAAGGAGTCCTCGTTGTATCTTCTATATTTTGATACGATTTAGATGCAGGGTAACAAGTGGAAAAAACCAGTGATGGTTGCACATTTGTTTTCTAGTTAAAATAATATAAATATATTATATATATATAATATATATATAATAAATTTATATATATATAATATATATATAATTAAAAAAAAAAAAGGAAAAAAAGAAAAAAAAAAATAAGAAAAAAAAGGAAAAAATTATTAATACCACTAAATTATTTATGTATACAATGGTTATGTTGTTTTAACAACCCTGTTTAGTTCATGTAATAAAAGTTTAAAAAGGCTAAATAAGACCACGATCAATTGACACGTATTCCAAGATGAATGTCGGGCAAAGATATCCTAGTGGGCATCACTAGATGTGTTTATGGCTAAAGGAAATTGGCAAAGGCAAAGGCATTAGAAAGGGAAAAAAAATTATTTTTGGCACATTTATTTATGAAAATAAAGGAAATAGGAGAAAAGTAAGGTGAAAGGTCACAGGTTGCATGTGAGGAGGAAATTGAAGGAAAATACTGGAAAATGAAAAAACAGAGGCCTCATTGATAAAAAGGCTTATGAGAATCAGTTTGTAACCTTTTGTCAGTTCAGTTTTGGAGCTCTCTCATTATTCTCTCTTTCTCTCTCTCACTCTTGGACACAGAGTTTTCTTGGAGCATTCTAGCTTTGGAACGAGAAAGGGAAAAACAAGCAAAGGAAAGGAAGGAAAGCACGGATCAAGCAAGGAAGAGCAAGATCAAGCAACTTCAGCAGGAATACTTGTTGGTAACATATTACATGCGTGATTTCCTAGCTAGTTTCGACATGCATGGCTTTGCATGTTGGTGTATGGTTATCTTGCTATCAGTGGCATGGTTTTGTTGGGTTATGACAATGGTTTTCATCCTAGCCTTGTCTTTTGCTTGATAGCCGTGGTGTGATGGGATTGTTTTCTTAGTTTTGAGCTTTGAAATTGCAAGATGGTTTCAAAATCCGGGTGGACGTGGTCTCAAGAAAATCCCAAAAGGCCTAGGAATCCCTTGGTCGGTTTTGTCGGGATACACGGTAAAGCCTAAGGGTGGTGTCTTAGTTTAGGGACTAGTGATCTGGTTTCGATCGCGGTAAAGCCTGAGAGACAAGGATATATAAAATTCCTCAAGGATAGTTATGGATTCCGAAGGAATTCCTAGCTTGATTTGATTTTGTGATCTCGATGCTAGTTTTAGTGAGATCACGGTTTAGTGGAGGTGGAGGTGGTTTAACATCTAGATTCCCTTGGTTGTTTTTGGATTGGTTAATACATGAGATCCCACATTCATGCTTGGAATTTGGCATGAGGGTGCCTGGCTAAAAGAAAGATTTGGTTCAACCATGTCTACAGTCGGGAGGTACGTGGAAGTCCCAAGCCCGGTCGGATTTGCCTATGTTTAGTAAAAGTTAAGTTCTTTTGCTTTTGTACTTGTTAATATGTGGATTTAATGGTTGTTATCTCTTTGTTATTTTCATGTTTTAATGTTGGTTATAAGCATGGTTATATGATCAGTTATTGTCATGGTTATTTCATGTATTTACTTGTTGTTGAAAGGATAGTGGATGCATGTTAAAACGGTTAAGGGAAGGGGGTGGTGATCCTTCTTGCCAAGTATCATATGAGTTATCAGTCATTTATGCTCTGCCTTGTATTCATTTCCTATAGATTGCATCGATGTCAAGTGTTTGATAGAATGTCAATCCCGGTTGGGGATGGTCAGGCCTAGTCATGGAGTTAGTTTTTGGTTTGTAAGTCTTGTTTTATGTAAATCATGGATTCTAAAAGTGTCATTAAGTTCTAGGCAGTGACCTGGGCTATAGGCCTGCAAAAGTGGCTCAAATCCCGGGGACACTGGCACAACACTGAGAAAAATAGTCCTTGGACGCTGGCACAACACTAAGCAAAATAGTCCCTGGACGCTGGCACACCATGTTGTGGGAGTGTCAAGATCCTTCTGGATGCTGACATGCCCATATCATGGGAGCATCCGAGGGTTAATTGGTCTAAAAACTTAGTAAGACCCATGGGATGGTTCCCAGAGTCTTGTTGCTGATGTGGAAGGTTTGTATGGTGTGTTTTCATCGATTCCACTTCCTTAAGGTGATTTAGGAGGTTGAATCATATCATAGTAACTTCTCGTCACATGTTTACCCCAGTTCCCCGATTACTTAGATAGATGTGGGAGGAGGTGTTAGCACTTGAAATTTCACCTAGGCTGAGATAGACAAATCTCAAGGCTACATCAAACCATTCAGCCTCGTAGCTAGCCCTACGAGGCAGGAGAAGGCTCTCTCCGGTCAAACTCGGTGGATTTTTCAATAAGATGAGTTGACCAATTAGAAACACTGATATTAGGCTAGTAAACTGATAAGGAGGGTTGATTTAAAGTTTTTGGGGTTTTTGGTGGCAATTGGAGGGAGTGCAATTCAGGGTGCGGGGATTGAGCTCAGTTTTTGCAGGTGGGTGTTTGGGGCAAGGTAGGAGTTTGTGCTGATGCCTTTAGCTGAGATGAATGATCAAGGAAGAAAAAAGAGAATCTAAAGAGGGCAAACAATGACTTTGAATCCT